>JBBPMH010000045.1:0-25057 GCA_038090235.1 Pulveroboletus ravenelii
CATACCTTTTTGGAGTTCCCAAACCTCATTTTGTGCGCGGTTGACCCTTCCAATAACCCATACTCCCCCATAACACATACTTTTGAGCCTCTCCCGAGGGGTATGTGTTATAAGGGAGTTGACTGTATTAGAGAAATAATATTCGTTATCAATTCGTTATCGGTAACTGGTAATTGCCAGACCAACGTAATAGTGAGTCCAGCTGTTGGACCTGTTACTTACATAAGTATGTAATTAGGTGGGTAGGTCCAAGTGAGCTCTAGCCAAGATTGGTTCTCCGCCGAGAGCCAGAAAGGATACGTTTTGTAACTTGAGTTGTTCCCTCTACAGCTGACACTAGCAACCATGCTGCCACACTCATCTAGCAACCCCTTATCCAATCTGCCAGCGCCCAACCCAGTCAAGAATACTTCTTTGCCGGCACCGAAGGTGATCTTACCGGCGTTCCACAGTTGGAATCAAAGAGGCCCGTCGCCCGTGGCTAATCAGTATTTCCCCCCAACCTCCTCGACTGTAGAGGGGCCTATCCAAGATGAGTCTGTTCGAGGGCGCACCCATCTTTATTTTACCATACCTTCGGATGGCCCGGATTTTTCTTCACCTGAAAAGAAGGTCAAGATGCCAATCAGAACCATTATCCACGCTGATTTTCGTGGGTCATTGACCTTGAACACATGCAGGTGTCGGCCAAGAGGACTCAAGAAGTTGAGGATCTCCGCGCTCTCCGCATGTCAGAGCTTGCACGAGCGTCTCGTGATGCGTTTGCCGCAAACCTACGCTACCATCAGCTCCGCGTCAAGGAGCTTGAAATTATGCACTCAATAGCTGCAGGTCGCGAGGAAGCGGAAGCCTTTTTGAAGGCGGTTGAACAACAAATTGACGAAACCAAACGTTTCTGTGATCGTGCCGGGATGGAATTATGTGAGCGAGATGTTGAAGCGAGTAGCAAAGAACTTTCTGGTAGCAGTGACAGCGCCTGCCGTTCAAATATACCACCTACTTCATGTGGTGAACATTCGATGAGTTTCCCGAACCCCTTGTAGTTATGCTCCAGACGCACCGATCTATGTATTAGTACCGAGTACATGTGTAGATGTCAGTATTCTGAAAAATACTATCAGAAAGTTTTTCGATGTAAGATATATGTGCATCGTAGATGCCAACACTCTTTTATATGGACACGGCCGCAGGTGTGTCATGGTTCTGGAGTAACTTTTGGTTCAGTGGTTAGAACCAGCCCGAACCACTAGTGGCCTTGGGGCCTGCTGACCGGCGGCCGGCCCGCCACGCATCAAACGTCAAGTGACGATAAAAAGTCGGTTTTCAAGTCTAAGCTCCAAGGTACCAGGGAAGCCACCAAGCCATCGTAACCTAGTAGGTGTCCAATATAAAGGATACAGATCCCAGACACAACTCCTGTAACCAAATCTACTGCTGAAAGACAACGGCCAAGCCCTCGAAGATGGATATTCGTAAATGCTGTTCTACATTAAAGATTGCAATACCCTGTCGGTTGACTGGATGACCTGCAACCCAAGTTTGTTCGAGCGCCCGAAGTCGGTTAACGTAGCACAAACCTGATGGATATTTGGGCGTTCTTTGGGATTTGCCTTCAGCATCCTGTCGATAAGGTCCTTCAAACCTTGAGAGTAGACTGAACTCGGATGCTTGTACTGGGCGTTTAGAACAGCCATAGCAATAGATCCACCCTGTTCCGTTGTTTGGGTATTCTCGAATGGAGAATGTGAGTAAGCCATTGCGAACAGTGTGCAGCCAAGTGACTAGTAAATACTGAGCATATCACAAAATGTGCCAAGCGGAGAACCTTACCCAAATATCGACCTTTTCGTCCAGAGTTATACCTGTTTTGACATCAAAAAGCTCTGGTGCTCTGTAGGCCATTGTGCTTTGCTCAGCCGCAATATCCTGCAGCGGGATTAATAAGACCCTGCATCGGAACTGACTGAACGCTTTACCTGTTGCAGCAATGCTTGCGACCGCGTCTCTATGGGAATTATGGCTTTCATTGCACTACCAAAGTCCATGAGTATTGGTGTCACACCATCGTCAGCGATCATGACGTTCCTGGTCCAATAATCCCTGAGTGGATGGAGAGCAAAAGTTACTGCGAGGCTCACCCTGGTTTGATATCCCTGTGGGCATATGGTACGTGTTCATTCTTCCCAGGCACCGAGTTTCCATTTTGGAGATCTTGTATCTTTGAATCCTCCTCCTCATCATCTAATACGCCATCTTCCACACCCACCCAACGCTTCTTCACAAGGGGCACGTTAATGGACGAGTCACCATTTTCAGGACGTGATAGCAGTGCATCCTCCTCTTCGTCGTCAGAGTGATGGTCGTTTAAATGATGCACATGTGAAGTGGAAGGTGCACGGTGCCGGGGAGACGTTGGACGTGGCTGCGATTGCGATTGCGGGCCGGATGTCGTGTGGTAATCATGTAGGGCACGAACGGCTTCACATGTGCCCTTGAATATGCGAACAATGTCTCTTTCTGAGAAGTGTTTTCCGTTTACAACATTCGCGTTAATGGCGTCTTGAACATTTCCGCGCTTGAATGTGCATTAGAAAAATAAAAAGGACTTGAATGCGGACGAACCTTGTACAGAGGTAAGAAAAGGTATACAACCTGACCCTCACCTTCGGGGTCTTGAACAACGGCCGAGTCCTAGTAGAGTTTCATTTAGGTAGGCTTGTCATTGGTCGCAGGAAGCAGCCCACCAGTATACGAATGATATTTGGATGCCTGGAGTCATATGAACTTGAGGATTATGGATAAGAGTAGGGTGATTACGCACTTGAAACGCCGATACGCTTCAACTTCTCGCATGGCTTCCTTTACGCCCTCCGCGCCGGTGGGACATCTTATTTTCTTAAGAGCAAATTGCCTCTGAACGGTAGTATGTTCAGGATGACGAATGCGTTTCAAGACAAGCACCCACCCCACTAATTTCATCCTGAGCGAGGTAGACGAAGGAGAATCCGCCTTCGCCGAGGACTTTGATGATGATGACTGCCACAGAGGTATTATCAGTGAACCAGCAGAAGGATGTATGACAATCAGGTCAAATTGTCGATAACGCAACCGCAGCATACTGACATGTGCGACCGTTGATTTTAACCTTGGCAGACTCCTGACAGAGACAGGAAGAAAGTGCCCATATTGCGTCTTTGGCCCGGTCTTTCAAAGTGTCGAAAGCATTAGCAAGGTAAGGTAGGGCCATGCTGCGGGTGGCAATATATCTGTACTCTTCTCAGAAGGTATCAATAAGTTGGAAATAATTGCAGCTTGGTTTCCTTTGCCGTGGCCGTGCTGTACAGCCACAATGTCATTCAAGTCCAAATGCAGCACAGCCCAAGTTGATCAGAGATATGGATCTGCCTCGTGCGCGACTGGCATGGGCAACCTCATCTTTCTGCTTCACATACACCCTTTACCACACCGAACGCCCAGATACGCTTCCGCATCTAGTACCCACAGCTTCACCGTGATGACGGAGGTGAGTCGGTGGTCCCGTCGTTTGGTAGTTTCATAATTAAGTATTGCCCTATTCCACAGTCCAACGTCAAAGCCGATGTCATTTTCGTTGGCCAGACAGGCGTCGGAAAAAGTACCCTTATTAATATGGTCATGGGCGTTCTGGATGGCACAACTGGAGCAGCCGAGGTGTCGATCAATGCCTATCCATGCACCGAACGCGCAACTCCTTATGCAACTCCTCCGAAAACGGGCTTGCAATGCCTACTTTGGGACACGCGGGGCCTTGGTGAAGCCGCAGATATACATAACCGAGGATTGATAGCCAAGATAGCAGACTGGGTTCGCCTAGTAACATCCCAAGGTTCCCAACAGGCGCGCGAGTTGAAAGAAACTCTCCGAGACCGGACCAAGCTAGCTACACCAATCCTTGTGTGGTGTATGGATGCCGCAAAAATCGACGTTGACATCCACTGGCAGAGTTTTCGCAGGGTGTATGTGGAGTACTGCGAAAAAAAAGCCATACCGGTGATAGTCATCACTCAAATGCCCCACAATATGCAGGACTGGGAGAAGAGGTGTACGACTCAACTCCAAGGGTTGACTCTAGGGGAGGGATCCAACACCGTGAATATTCCCATATTAAGAGTGAGGAGGTACCGAAAGACACCTTGCGACGAGTACAACGAAGATTCTAATGCTCTCAGAGATCTCATCTCCAAACTCACGAAAAATTAATCAATAGCCTTTGAAAGTAAAATACGCATCCACCTTTGCCCGTTTCCTCGGGACGAGTCGCCTGACTTATAGTACTTGGCGAAGTCATTAGCATTACGGTACCAACACGTCTTGTCACGTACCGCTTACTTTACACAAGTCTACTCACTGTCAATAAAACGTTGCACATTGAAAGCTGAGAGGCCTCAAACGTCGGCGCTGCAGCTGTGGCGTGCATCGTGGTATGAGCATGTCCACACTCACGATCACCCACGATTACTTGAGAAGGTTATTGGTCAAGTGGCCTCGCACTTTCCAACCTTGACAGAGTAAAACTCGCCTACTACTCGCCCGTATTGATCCAGATTTGTAATGGGACAATGTCATCGAGGATCTGTTGCGCTTTGCCCTGCGGGTCCTTCATTTCGACCATCATCAGAGCGGACCCATTAAGCACGGAGCGTGACTGGGGTGGGGAAGAGCACATTAGTGAACCTGCTCAGCGGTTCAAATCACGCTAATGTGACCAACGATGTTGCGCCGTGTGCCACCGGACCCGATCGCTATTACATAGAACTGGAAGGGGTCACACACACCCTGTGGGACACGAGGGGCTTGAATGAGGCTTGGGAGCGGGAGGTGACGGGTCCTATTACTCGTTTCCTCAAACTCAGAGGAATTCCAGATGCGGACCACGAGCTCCGGTTTTGCGCAGTAAAGATCCGAAAATCAACCTCGTATTGTTCTGCACCGAGGCAGGGAAGATAGAGGTCGACGCTCAATGGAAGAACTATGACAAGATATGTTAGATTCTGCGGAAGGAAAATCAAGATTGCAGTGGTAGTCATTCGGACGGACCGGGATACTGGGAGGACGGATTGGGGGAGGACATGCGATGGGATGGTGAGGGATGCAGTGGAGAGGTTTTTGATGCAAAGATGCTTGAAGCTGTCCCAGTATTCCAGAGACTTGAGGGTACAAAATACTGCAGGTGCAACATTTTGACATTGATCACCAACTCTTCCTAAGGGTGTTGCCAGTCTGTGATCGCTTTGAATGCTCTCACCAAAAAGGCCTGCAAGGGTCTGAGGCTTACTGTAAGCGTTTTGTCGGTCGCAGCTGCTATGTAGTCATTAAAGCGCGGACATTTCCGGCGCCACATATATCGATGACTCGCCAATATCCGAACTGCCATGTTTCCTTGTTTCCTACCACACAGGGGCGATGTTCGCGCGTTGCCATCGATGGGCGCGATAATATATCTGGGAGTATCTACCTCGTGGTGTGCAGAGAGCTTTATTGAGTTATAAAGCAATCACTCCGCAACGCCCTTGATGACTCCTCACATGACGCATGTAAGCAGTACTGGGATCTTTCAATGGCGCAGAGTAACCATAATTTCACTCTGACAGACTACCGTGGAAAAAGGGGGATGCAAAATTGACATTCTCCTGGCTGGCCAAACTGGCGTCGGAAGGAGCACCTTGATTAACATGGCCACGGGTGCTACCAACGGCTCAACGCGAGCAGCCAGAGTATCGAACGACGCCAGACCTTGCCCCGTAGAGACTACTGTGCATACAACACTATTGCAAGTCGATGGGACAACCCTGCAGTGCCGTCTCTGGGACACACGGGGCCTCGATGAAGCGGTGGATCACCCGAATCTGATGGACGCGGCCGCCAATTGGCTTCGCCAGCAGGGTCTTTGGTTGTCCCCCGAGCGCCAGCCTGAACGCGATCTCAGAAACGTGTGCCAGGAGCGTGTTCGAGAGCGTGCCAACGATCTGAACGATGGAGAGCAATCGCGAT
Organism: Pulveroboletus ravenelii; assembly: GCA_038090235.1. NCBI lineage: Eukaryota > Fungi > Basidiomycota > Agaricomycetes > Boletales > Boletaceae > Pulveroboletus > Pulveroboletus ravenelii. Next base: position 6,031 of record JBBPMH010000045.1, read on the forward strand.
CTGCTTCCATCGTCATCCTTATGTGGTGTATTCACGCCTCCAAGATAGACGTTCCGACCCACTGGCAGCATTTTCGCAAGGTCTATGTCGAGTACTGTAACAGGAGGGTCAAACCAGTGGTCGTCATCACCCAGATGACCCCGGGATTCGCGAGGCAGTGGGAGAAGAGGTGCAAGGAACAGCTTGGAGAGTTGAATTTGGGAATTGAGCTCGATAACACCAATGATCACCTGTTGATGGTGCGGAGATATCGAGATACATCTTCCACGGAGTGCGCGGAAGACTCTCTAGCTCTCAAGAATCTCATCTATCGGCTTTCTGGTAGGACATGACTGTGGTCGCCCACCCGAAAGTTGTTCGAGAACACGCTGGCACTTTTAGTACTTCAATTTTTGACTCCTCTCGTGTTGTGCACTAATAAAAAATGTATGCTGTATCACGACGCCTGCGACGTATGGTTTTCGAGCCGCTGAAAATCCCGGGTTGCAAGTGAAAGTGATGTTAGATGGTCGTGGCAACAGGATAGGCTCCGTGGCTACTAGTTCCGGCCCATCAGCTGCAGCGGGGCGTGGCACAACCTGCTGGAGTCCACATGGAGGCAAGATGGCTCGCTGCGTGCCAAGATATATCACACCTCTAGACACGAGTGTCAACGAGTCCCAATTGCCCATCGCACCGTCACCAGCACGCACTGCATTAGTGAACACTTCGCCTGTTAAAACTCGCAGTTAGGATATGTTGGTTAGTCTCATACTTGCTCTTGGATGTGTTGCCGTTAACCTTGGCGGAAAGACATCGCATCAACGCACCATCCAGGTTGCCCTTGTTGGCTTGACAGGAGTCGGGAAAAGCACTCTAGTGAATGTGCTCAAAGGCGAGGAAAAGGCTGCAGTGAATAACAACGTCAGACCATGCACTACCCGAACCACGCAATACGAGGTAATAGAGGGGGGAACCAGATATTGTATCTGGGACACGAGGGGGGTCAATGAGGCGGAGAAGGTATCGAAATTCAAGCGCGTCCTCAGGTCCACCGGGATCGTACCTGATGCCGATCGCGAGTTGAAGAAGCTTTTACGCGGCAGTGATCCCCACGTCGACCTCGTTCTGTTCTGTATCGACGCGAAGAAGATCAGGGCCAAGGAGCACTGGAAGATCTATGGAAAGATCCATTCCAATTTTTGCGAAGGGGAAATGAAGGTAGCAGTGATAGTGATGCAGATAGGGGAAGGGGGTTTTAGAGGCTCTCAGTGGAAGAGGACGTGCGAGGATACGGCCAAGCAAGTGGAAGAATTTCCAGATACAGAGTTGATGGAAGCCGTGCCGGAGTTCGAGGAGCTCAGCGATCCGATAGTGAAGGAGTGCAAGAGCAGAATCTTGGGACTTATCTCCAACGCTTGTCGGGAGTAACCTATTGAAAGCGGGGTAACATGTGACGTGCGCAGTCTACGTCGCCTGTAATGATGTTGGACTAATCATCCATGTCTACACGTCGTCGATGCGCGCGATAAGATACCTGGGAGTATCTGCCAGCCTCGTGTGCAGAGAGTTATAAAGCAACCACTCCGCAACGCCCTTGATGACTCCTCATATCCACGATGCATCCGGATAACCCTAGCATGGCACCGATGTAAGTAGTGGGTCCTTAAGATGTCGCAGAGTAAACTTAGCAGACTAAGGGGAACGCGCCATCGACATTCTCCAAACTGGCGTCGGAAGGAGCACCTTAGTTACATAACATGCAAGTTACGCGAGCAGCAAAAGTATCGGACGACGTTATCAAAGACTACTGTGCATACAAAACTGCTGACAGTCAAGGAGACAACCTTGGAGTGCCGCCTCTGCGGTACATGGGACCTCGACGAAGCGGTGGATCAACCCGAATCTGATGGACACGACCACCAATTGGCTTCGTCAGCGGGATCTCTGGCTGTCTTCCAAGCGTCAATCCGAACGCGGTCTCAGAAACGTACGTTAAGAGCGTGTCAATGATCCGAACGATGGGGAGCAGTTGCGATCTCCTTCTAGCGCCATCCTATGTGGCGCATTCACGCCACTGGGAGCATTTTCGCAAGGCTTGTATCGAGTGCTGCGACAGGAGTGGCCGTGATCACCCAGATGACCCCAGAGTGCACGGGACACTCTCTGGCTCTCAATGATAGAACGTGACTATTATTGCTCATCCAAAAGTTGTTCGAGAACATACTGGCGCTCTTGATACTTCGATTTTTGACATCTCTTGCATGGTGCACTAACAAAAAATGTATGTATGTATATTTTAGTCACGACGCCTGCGACCTACGATTTTCGAGCCGTTGGAATCAGGTTGCAAGTGAAACTAGTGCTAGATGATCGTGGCAACAAGGATAGACTCGGTGGCCAGTTCCGGCCCATTAGTTGTAGCAAGGCGTGGCAGAGCCTGCTGGAGTCCGCATGGTAGCTAGATGGCTTGCTGCATGCCAGAATATACCACGCCTCTAGATACGAGTGTCAATGAAGCCCAGTTCCCCATCACACCATCACCAGCACGCACCGCACTGGCGAACGCTTCGCCTATTAAAGCTCACAATTGAGAGATGTCGGTCAGTTCCATATTCGCCCTTGGAGTTTGTTGCCGTTAACCTTTGTGGAAAGACGACATCATGTGAACGTACCATCCAAATTGCCCTTGTCGGTTTGACCGGAGTCGGAAAGAGCACTCTAGTGAATGTGCTCAAGGGCGAGAGAGCGGCTGCAGCGAACAACGACGCTGTACCATGCACCACCCGAACCACGCAATACGAGGTAGTAGAAGGGCGAACCAAATATTGTATCTGGGACACGATGGGGCTCGATGAGGCGGTACCGAAATTCAAGCTAGGCAAACCTGTTGCCGACAACATGTTGAAGCAACTTTTATGCAACAGTAATCCCCGTATCGATCTCATTTTGTTCTGCATCAACGCGACGAAGATCCGGGTCAAGGAACACTGGAAAGCCCTTGGCAGGATCCAGTCCGTTTTGGGCAAAGAGGAAATAAAGGTAGCAGTGGTGGTAATGCGGGCGGGGAAGAACTTGGACCCTCAGTCATGGAAAACGACATGCCAGACTACGGCCGAGGGGGTTGTGAAAAAATTCCCAAGTGCAGAGTTGATCGAAACTGTGCCAGAGTTCGGGCGTGGGCTATTCAATTTCAGCGATCCGGGAGCAACAGATTGTAGGCGCAAAATTCTGCATCTTATATCGGAGGCATGTCCAGAATAGCAGTCTATGGGGAGCAGGTTGAACATCGCTAACAAGTACAAGTGGTGGGTGCAGTCCACTTCGCCTACATGTTACACTAGTATGCAATGCAACGAAATAATTATGAATCAGTCTCAGAGTGAGAACTGGGGTTATTGGGAATGGTGTGGAGGCTTAGGACTACTACGAATGAAAGTTATTACATACATATGAGATGAACAATGCGAGCTAACCTTAACAGCGTCCAGAATACGCGTCCACGTTGGGTGAAAGAAAATCATCACCGCTTTGACTATTCATAACCCAATTCAGCGTCAATCCGGGACTTTCTTAAAGCCTTTCTCTCTTCATCCGCAAGGCAAGCCCATCCGTCGATTGTCTCAGCCAGTTCTTCCTCGATCCTCTCTTCCATTTCGAGCTGCTTCTTGCTCTTCTTCGGGGGTGGTGGGCGAGGCATTGGCGGCGGTGGAGTCCGACGATTTGGGTGAAGCGGGGCAATTCTTGATAGCATCGTGCGGGAAGATTTGAGAAAAGGTGAATATGTTCGGGACGCATTGGGAAAAGGTGAATTTGGTTGCGAATTTACACGCCGAATGAGCTCAGACATGGGGGTCAGCTTGGGTTTCGCTGAAGAGCGACGAACTTGAAGAATAGGGGTTGAAGTATGCTCTGGCGGCGGATTTCTCTGTGTAGGGCTGGTGTCATCTGGTTGCAGGTCTCTTCCACTCGCAGGTGGCGTACGAGCTGTACTAGACTTGGATGGAAGGACCAGTTCGTCTTCTTCCTCGCAGGAGTCAACTGCTCTAGCCTTTCCCTTCTTCGTTACAGCCTGCTTCCTCCTCTTGGTGAGGTTTCCGACCACTGGAGAGTGGCAATCTTTTGTGAAGCTTGAGGTGTGATCCGTAACTGAGGTGGGAGGCTCCTGGGTTATCCCTGTAGACCCTTCAACCGTCTCTTCAACGGCAGTGATCATCTCCACTTTCTTGCCCTTCCTTCTGTTATTCTGTGATCTCGTTTGTGTTACCTTTTTACTAGACGACACCTGCTTCTTTTTGCCTCGATCACTGGGTGTCTCGACGGGATAAATCTCAACTCCGGAATCCGTGGGTACTGAAGATGACGCAGGAGCGAAGAAGGGTGGAGGCTGGTTGGACGACAAGGAATCTCCGGAAGGGTTACCACCCATGACATCTACGTCATCGTCGTCCTCGGCAATTGAAGGACGGATCCTCTTGCGCTTCCAGGTAGTTACTGGAGGAGAAGAAGGGGGTGTGGGCTCGCGAGGCTGGGATGGCGTCGATGGTGGAATAGTAGGTAATGTTGACACAGGTGGCTGGGGAGACGCATGCCGTGTGGGCGGCGCTCCAGGATCCTGGATCATAGTTCGACTCGATGGTGAGCCATCTGGCAACGCAGCCACCGGCTTGACCCTTAGTGTGGGCTTTGGCCGTGGCCTCGTTTGGACTTTAGGTTTTGGTATTGAGCTTCCCTGTTTCTTCTGACGCTTCGCGGGAAGAGCTAGCTCATCCTCGTCTGACGTCAGTTCAATAACTTCGTTCCTCGGATTTGTGACGTGTGCGGGCTTTTTAGCCGTCTGTGGCTTCCTTGAACGCAACTTGGCACGCTCCGCTATTCCAAATGAAGAGTATGCGTCATCAATCGTTTCAAGACGGACAGATGTAGCCATGTCAAGATGAACACTGTCATCAGTTTGCTTCGTTGAAATAGGAGGGTTGCTTATATTGGAAAAAGGTGCGTCCGTATTGTGATTAGAAGTCATAGCTTTCTTCATGACTACTCGGGGCCTTGGCCGTGACTTTGGGAGAGCCTCCGGCAGTGGGCCAGAGGTTGAAGTTTCATTTGTGAAATTATCGATGGTAGAGTCCATCCTATCCTCCCTGGATGGGGTAAACAGAGACTCGTCTCCCCATGTCGACGAGGTCTGGCGACCTCGTTGGGGAGTACACGGCTGATCCGTGGAGAACATAGCTGTCTGAATCACTGATGCTATATTAAACAGTCATTCTAGGATGATGAACACCAGTACAACAATGAAACTCACAGTCAGGCAAGGTCGAGTTATCCGCTGCAGCAAAGGGGGTTACTGCTGGCGCCCCGGAGTTATTTACCGGCGGTAATTGGGTGGATGCATCCTCATCCTCGCTATCAGCGACAAGCCAGTCGAGGTCGATGCCGACGGCCATGTGCTGTAGGTGAATGTGGTCGTAGAGAGCAGGTGTGCGCCGCTTGATTACGCCGCGTCAGGCCACGTGATCGCGATACATTTGGATCCGCGATGCTTGTCTCCCTGGTCGTCCGGAATGTCCCTACCGTCTTCACCAACTAGTCAGCGGAGGCAATCGACGCAACGAGCCGTGTCCTCACCGCTCCGCTCGATGAGCCCCCCCGCTTCTTTCCCACACCGTCCGAATTCCGGACTCGGTCATTCAACCTCCCAAGGAACTATCACACCTCCACCAACCAAGACGCGCGCAATGGACCTACTGAGGAAGCACTATGGTCTCGGGGTGGGACCACCGCCACCAATTCCAGGGAAGAACAACGATCCAATGAACATGGGCACGTCCGCACCCTACCCTACCCCGATCGGTGTTGACGTTGTCGTGTTAGATTCGCCGGCTTTTGATGCTAAGACGTATTATGATCAGCTTATCACGACATCTTCGCTCCCTGCCCTACTTAAGCGCGAGAATGAGCTTCTTGCAGGTGTGCGTCCTCTTCGTGCCGTTGTGAGATACTGAGACTGCGGGAAGAGATACGGCAACTGGATGGTGAACGACAATCCCTCGTGTATGGTCATCATCACGAGCTCATCGCGGCAAGTGAAACAATTGCAACGGTACGTGAAACCACACCTTCCATTCCCTCACTCCCAACCTACCTATAACAGATGAACAACCGTGCTGAAGGCCTCGATGTAGACCTGGATTCCCTCAAAGCCGCATTTTCTGAGATCTCGCGGCTTACGGCAGAGGTATCCACTAAGCATCAATCCAGTCTAACTAGCGTCACGGAGATATAATGGAGTATCCATTTCTTCGCCCCTCGCTTCTTTCTGTGATAAATGCTTGGACACCCACTGCTGTACACAATATACAGACAAGGGATTTGTATGGCCCGAGTACGTCACCGAGACTTTCCATATCGCGAGGACAGATGTATAGGTATTGCGCAAGCTCCCAGCTTACTTTTACAAATACATACATTCAGCGGTGTTGTATTCACCCAACTAACTGGGATGTTGCCACTATCCAATGGATTTCTGGTTGCCAGAACCATCCTTTCAGTGTTGCAGAGAAACGATGATGTAGTCCTTCCACATCGTCGGCACCGCCCAATGTCCTCGACCATGCTCGATGATGGCACCCTCGCTCTATGGAAAAGGGTAACAGTCGGGATGAGTCCATCTTTCAAGGGCTGGCGACATACCTGAAGCCACCTTACGAATTTCTCCGCGAGCATCATTAACGATAATACTGGAGTCGAAGGGACGCCTCGGCCCTGATGAAGCGCATGGTGGGTCCCCTGTGGCTCGAAAGAGATGAACGACCTGACTATCCCAGATAGAATGAGGTTTTTTGCCTTCTCTACACGAATTGCGGGAAACTCGACTCCACCTCGGCACCCATGAGGTTTTCTACGAAAAGAGGCTGTGGGAGGTGGTCGTACCATGAGTGAACCTTTCTGGTTGCTGCTCTCGCCCCATATGATGCTCGCGTTGCTTATGCACAATTTTCCGGACACAGATGACGGTGTTCTCATACGGTGCGTGCCAAGAGTCAAGATGCTACGTGCCAGACGTGGATACGAGGGGCTACTCACAGACCCCTCATTCAAACGGCAGTCGGCAAGGGGTACAGGCATGAACTCGAATGTGCCATAGTACAAGGATTGTGCTCATGGTGACGGAAAGGTTGCTCGGATAGACTGGATTCATACCTCGGACCTCATCAAGGCGCCGCACTGACCGCGTTAGGTGCAGCAATGTGCCTCGGCCCATACAATATCTGGCCCAATCGGACCGCCCAACAACTTAGCAATGGGTCATACCCACAAAACCATGAATCCGACACTTCTCAAAGGAGTTGTCGTGCACGGCTTTTAACGGTTGTATACCGACAGCGACTTTAGGCCCAGATCAGCTCACACTGAAACGGAGTGTTGCGTACTCGCAAACGTAGGTCACCCGCAACCAGATCCGTTTTGAATGAAAGAGAGAATGTCTCCATGGTTCACGGTGAAAAGGTGCGAATGTCTATAACCGACATCGGATAAAATGCATTAGGCCAGATCCACATTATTAGTTATTCGCGTTGGTGGTACGGGAAACCAACTAATTTGGGTTCCAAGAGACAAATGCTGTGAACACTGAGACGTGTCAAGAGACCTGTGCAAAAAATAGTGATCCCGCTGGCTTTTTCTCTTGGGGGGCTCGTGGTCGGCACTTTCGATTGAACCATTTGGACTTCCGATTCCCCTACCTTGGAGTCGGGTGCAATACACCCTATAGAAGGTGAACGTGAGAGCTGCTTACAAATAAGGTGTACCAAAGGACATATAAGCAGCAGCTGGGAAAGAAACTGCCTCCGAACAATTTTGAGGACACTAAAGTTCGGGCTCGGCGAAGCACTCCCGCATCCTTGTCCGCGTTCCCGTCCTCTAGAATGACGCTTGGGTGCACTCGCACCAGAGCTTTCCACTGTGCTCGGGACTTCTCGTTTTGATTGTCTGTCTTTTGTGATGGAGGTACCGCTTCTGTTGGTGCCCATGAGCTCCGAAGGCTGCGAGAAGAGATGATTCTGGCCAAGTGGGAGTTCTACATATATTGTCTAGTGTCTCACATCCCCCAATTGATATGTTGATGCCCCGGATACACTAGGCTGCATTGATCAAGTAACGAAAGGCATGTGTAAGTTGGGCATAGCCAACGGAGATGAAGGGGGTTGGCAACACTGTCTGGGTGGCAACGCATACACGTTAGATCCCAAACAATAAATTTGAGAGCATCCTCCGACTTGCCTGGGAAACACAAGCTGCTGTTGTTCTAAATTCACCCGCTTGTACAACTGAGTCAATGGCTCTTGGCAGGGACAGCGCCGGACGATGATCGAGCTCAACTGATTTGCAGTGATGCGCCGGTGCCTTTGCATAGTGGGCACAGCATGTCAGATTTTCCGGCTTAGCAAAGGATCGAACGCATAACTCGGGCCCGGTAAATCCCTCTTCCACTCACAATCAGGTGCCCGCCCTCGCGCAAACACGGATGTCGACGGCGACAGCGACAACGACCACCAAGGCAGCGATGCCTACACAGGGCTTGTTGCCCCTAAAAGCCAGCTTCGAGTCTGCCCCTACAAACTCGTCCTTGTCCTCGTCAGAAGCGACTCTGCAGTCACTCTATAACAGGGCTGCTCAGGCATTCCTTCACCGCGATGTCGTCCTCACAACCACCTTGATTGCCTCGGCCTTCTCAATGTTGCAGCCCCCCTCCACTCCGGCCCCAGACGCATATGATTCTCATCGTCGCAAATGGGATATTCTCCGCGTTACGTTCGAGTCTACCGTGTTCGCGTCGCCCCCAGACCGCACCACCCTACCAGTCCCATTGCGCGAACTGCTGCTGCTATCCCCCCAATCGTTTGTAGCCATGTCGTATGCACGGTCACTTGCCCTTTACACACCCTCCTCATTACCGCGAACGCCTACGTCCGCATTTCTTCCACACCAAGTCTTAATTACGCATGTTGCGTCTAGTATCCAAGCGAACTGTCCAACCGTTGGTCGGGAGATAACAGAGGACTGGCTGTCGAACCGCGGGCAGTGCGACTTCGTTCCGTCGGCTGGGGAACCCTACGAGAAGGTATTAGAGCTCTATTGTTTACACATCCTGCCACGCCTAGGAGAGTGGGATTATGCAAGGGAATTTTTGACCTACGAGGTCGAACTGCCGTCGAGCAAACGAACGGTGAGTTGACCGCGTATATGCTGCTTTCCCCCCTAGTGATCGGTCTGCAGGAACTCCAAACATCCCTGGAAAAAGCCTTGCAAGCAAAGGCTGCTCAGACACCTACCGTCGTCCCCCTTCGTTTACCTTCACCTTCACCGTCTGTCTCTTCTTCCAGTTCCTCCCTCTCCACTATGTCCGACCGTACTGCTGTTCCTCTTACTGGAGCCTCGAAGCTCAGTCCGGGGGAACGCTCACGATCTTCGACCTCTACTGCCTCAGAGGTAACGGTGACCGAATCGTCTTCGCGCCAACAATCGAGAGATCCTCGATCCACACCGCGCGCTAGCGTCGTCCGGGGCTTGCACAACTCCGTTGTTACCACAACAGGACAGTCCCCAGGCGCACTCGCATTAATCAGGAATTCCGTTTGCAGATACTTTACGACGAATCGGCTCACCACGTTGATGGTACTCTTCTTTCTCTTGCCGGTGTTGTCATACATCATCCGACTGCGGCGTGTGAGGGCAGCTTCGGTTCCAGCATCCACAGCGGATCAAGTGAAGCGGCGATTAGTCGATGCCCGGGGAGGCTCCGTCCTACATATGCTCTGGAGTGAGGTAGGTAGGGCTATATGGGATACCCTCCGGATGGGGGGCGGAGGCTTGGTATAATTTTGGACTTTATGGGGCTTTCTTTCGTACTCTACGTCAGTTATCTTTATTCCGACCATTTTGATCCTCGGGTGTCACTAGATTTGTCTCCACTATATACATGTCACGTGATCCCTTCTCAAAATTCCACGGAATGAAATATAGCAGACTGGATCGCGTCCTGAGATCAAGGAACGATGAGCGACTTGATCTCTTGCGTGGCATGGTAAGCCATACTCGAGCATCCCATCACTTTGATCCACCTACTTTTCCAGGGTCAGACGAGGCGTCGCCGCGCGTCATCCCCGTAAATATGTCCTTGACGAGAACGAATTGGAACGGGTGAGCACACTCGCCCGGTTCGAGCTCGAGGATGCTCGCAAGGAACTTGAACGCGCGCACGAAGCAGCACAAAAGATGGGTAGGGATATCGAGGGGGACGAAGCCGATGGTTCCGGTGATAGCTCTGTGGATAACCACGAGGACGAATGGATCGAGTGAGTCCCACGTCTGGCTGCGTGCTCCCATATATCGACCAAGTCCGAGGAAGCGAGGAGGACGATGGTAATGCCATGGCTGTGGATGTAGACGGGAGAAAACCGACCGTTGGATCGGGTACCGAGACCGATGAGTTGGCAGAATATCATCTCGAAGAGTATGACAACGATGTTGACGAACAGGGTGCGCGTAAGAGCTTGGCTGGCCTGCCCTTCCTTGTCCCATTCCCAACTTTCTTTCTTTCTTTTTTCCAGGGATTGGTCCATTCACGGATATCAAGGGGTTAACGTTCTATCGCGATAATGCGGATGACCCATACGTCACGCTAAAAGAGGTCGGCCCGATCCACACTCAAAATTGTCAGGCCCCTTACTAGAGTGTTCATAGGACGACGAAGAGGACGAACGCCAAGAGTTGGAAATATTACCGACAGACAACCTCCTCGTCACTGCCAAAACCGAGGACGAGATATCCCAGCTGGAGATCTACGTATATGACGAAACGCAAGAAAACCTGTACGTGCACCACGACTTGATGCTCCCCAACTTTCCACTCTGCCTCGAATGGCTCGACTTTCCACCTGCATCCGCGCCGGTCGACGGTACTGCGAAGTGGGGAAACTACGTGGCCGTCGGGACGCTCGACCCCGAGATCGAGATATGGTCGCTGGACGTGGTCGAGAGCATGTATCCTGACATGGTCCTCGGACGACCCGACAAAACGGCCGCGCACGTGCCCGTCCCAGCCGGTACTGGGAAGAAGAAGCGCAAAAAGACAAAGGCGAGACCGACATCGGACGCACATCACGTCGATGCGGTCCTCAGCCTGTCATGGAACAGAACACACAGACAGATGCTGGCTTCTGCGTCTGCAGATCGGACCGTCAAGTTATGGGACCTCAGTCGTGCACCGACGGCGGACGCAAGCGGGAGTGGTAAGAGCGCTGTTGCGATACGCAGCTTCAGTATCCACAAGGATAAGGTGCAGGCGGTGCAGTGGAACGAGAAGGAGCCTACGGTACTGCTTTCTGGTAGTTACGATCGGACGGTTCGCATATTCGATTCAAGAGCTCCCGATAAAGGAGTGGGTGCTGTGCTCGGCGCAGACGTGGAGGCACTCAGATGGGATCCTTGGGAGTCCCATGCTTTCTATGTAAGATGCTCTTTCAAGCCACGAACGTGCTTGCACTCATGCAGGATGCAGGTCTCACTTGAAAACGGTCTCGTGCTGAATTTCGATGCGCGGACGTTGCCAACGGATCTCAAGGCGGCGTCACCCTCGTTATTCACGGTTTCCGCACATGATGGCCCTACGTCCGCGCTGGATGTGAGTCCTCTTCTTCGCGGATGTCTCGTGACCGGCGGCGCAGACAAGGTCGTCAAAGTCTGGAACGTAGACCAATCCGAGGGAGGTAAGCCGTCGGTGAGCATGGTCGCGTCGAGAGACCTCGATATTGTACGTGTGCGATTCGTGCTGTTCCTCCCTCACCATCTCACCCAAACGACAGGGCAAAGTATTTTCTGCCACTTTCTCACCGGATGATCCACTCATGATCGCTGCGGCGGGATCGAAAGCGAAGCTCCAAATCTGGGACGTGGGCGCAAACTTTGGCGCACGGAAGGCATTCGCGTCGAAGCTTTCGGAAGCAGGCAAGGTATTGAAAGAAAAGAGTGGCGCAGGTCTAGTGGGTCTCGTCAATGACGACGAGGAGAGTGACAACGAGGAGGAAGAAAACGAGCACTGAGTATGAGATGCGGAGGTGCACGTCTCACTTCTTATTCGCCACATCAAAAATTGGAAGGTTTTCCAAGGACGTACTATAGCACACAATATGCGAGGGTGTGTAGGTATTTCTACATGAAGTCATCCGCTTCCTTTCCAAAATCGTCCAAGGCCTCCTCGTAAAGCCCCGTGTCAAATCTAGCATTTTTGTCAGACTCGCTCAGATCATGGGGGGGAAAGAGGCACGTACTTGCTGGATACCTTTGCAGCACCCAGGGTCGGCTTGGCTGCAGACTTTGGTTTCTTCTTCCCGCTTGCCTTGTCTCGTTGCTCCCTTTGCTTCTCATTTGCTAGCGTGGTCAGGCCGCTTGCCGCCTTACGAACTTCGACGTCTCTAAGAGGCTCAGCCAGTTGTCGGACATGGTGTTCGACGAATGTTGGGTAGAGAGGCTTGTCCTGGTATCGTTTGATGACGAGTTCAATGATCTGGGCAGACAAGGCTTGGAAATCCTCCTTGGTACGGGGATTGGCCGAAAGGAGCGCATCGAAATCCTTCGAGGATGAGCCTACACACCATCCCATCGTCAATACAGATATGTTTCCCAGAAACCGATCCGATGGTCGACGTCACTCAGTATTCCGTACTTACCTCCCAACCCCGCCGCCCCAAACAGGGTTGCCGCGTTCTCGAGATCGGCCGATATTTCCTGCGCCTTGTCCTGACGCGCTTTCTCGCGTGGATCAAGGACGGCATCTTCGTCGTACTCGTCGTCGTCGCTGTTGCGTGCTGCGCGGGACGCTTTGGCCGCCTCTTTTTCGGCTAATTTGGCTTTGAGAGTACCCTTTTTTTTTGGCGGTGCGACTGGCGCGGGGGAGGGCTTGCTCTCTTTTTCCTCTTCTTCCTCTGAGGATTCATCCCAGTCGCTCTGTGCACGCGATGGAGATTGAGATGGAGTGTCAGTAATCTCTCGGTTAGTAGGGGGCGGATTATCAGTGGCTTACGGCGGGCTCAGATTCCTCCTCATCTTCGCCCTCCCATTTGCTCTTGACGGGTTTCACGGGCTGGGATGGGACGACGGTGGGGCTGGCGGCGGTGCGTGCGGGGGCGTCGTCCGAGTCATCTGTACGCGTGGTGGTGGTAAGCCATGTCGAAGTGGAGGAAACGAGAAAGAAAGTGTACCCCAATCGGCCATTGTTTTCGTCGAACGTGCGATGCGAGACGGGATCGAAGTGGTGACCAGCGAGGCGATCAAGATAATCTGCGGTACAAGGGTCGATCGTAACAACTTCCTTATTTGATGTTCTTCGGATGACGACCACCACCACAAGGCGAGTCGGTGTCGTCCCCCGTTTTGTTGTCGACGGCTGAACGCGCGACGAGCAGTGCGCGGTTGTTACAGCTCGCGGTCCCGCTCGTCAAGACGCATGGGTTCACCCGGGCGGCGTTGGCACGCACTGTGCTCGATCTGCCACAACCACACTCGGAACCGCTTTCAGACCAGGCCGTGACGGCGCTGTTTGGACGCGGTGACGACGCGCGGCGGACGCTCGTCAATGCATGGTTGGGGGACGCACAGCGTCAGATGGGGCGGGACGTCCACCACAGCGACCAGGTCGGTGCGGTGGATAAAAGTCCCCATGCTTGGACGTCGACGTCGTCGCCAATGCAGAGCATGCGGGACGTATTGCATGCCCGACTGCGGATGAACGAACCGGTGTTCGAGCACCTCCCCGAGGTACGTCCCCTGGAAGTTCACCACACGTTCCGTTCCTTCCGTCCTCACCATCCGTTGTGGGTAGGCATTCGCGCTCCTCGCGACGTCGTCGAGCATCCTGCCCCTTGATCCCTCTCCTATTCTCGCACATGCAGCGGGCGTCGCAGATCAGGCGTGCTGGATCGCCGAACCCCATGCAAAAGAGGTATGTCGATGTTTACTGGGGGGATGTACTACTTGCTGACACCGCTCGACTATCTAGATGGCGTGGTACACCCGCCGTGCCACCGTGTCGGGTATATACCTCGCAGCTGAGCTGCACCAACTCACGTCGCCCGGCACGGCGGCGTCTTTTCTGGACAATCTCCTCGAGAACGCAAAGTCGGCAGAGGAGGCCGTGCGAGAGGTGTCGCTGTATGGCTGGTACATTTTGAGCAGCTGGAAAGCCATCGCAAAGAGCCGAGGTCTACTATGAGAGTGCAGAGAATGACCCTATTGAACACTGTCTATTGTGTGCACACAACGTGGTGGATACAGGGGTACAAAGATTGCGAGCAAGAGAGACAAGGTGGCGTAGTGGAGAATGAAACGTATCGAGATACAGGCCCAGAGATGGGGAACGCTATGCCCAGTTGTCGATGAGGGAATCACGCATCTCACCAATGACTGCAGATGACGTTTGACCTTGTAGTTCTGGGGGGAAGGTGAGTGGGGACGAATACCGGCAAGAATGAGGAGCATACTAAAGGCGGCTTCGATCACGCTGATCTCTGTCGCTGTCGTGTCAAGGCCGGTGAACGCACACCAGTCATTGACGACAAGACCAGCGCCGATGACGTCCGAGCCACGGTTGACAGTACCCGCCTTGATACAGTCAGATGCCAGGGAGTGCGAGAGTAGTAGAGTAACGTACCACCAAGGGCACCTGGAGCAAACTGCTCAGCTCGTTTTGATCCTGTATGCTCGTTTTTGGATGGACGAGACCGCCCTGGTTGGTAATGGCACAATAACTGCCGACGAGGGCGTTGTCGGCGATTGTCTGTCGGAATACCTCGACCTTGAGGACGTCTGCGATGATCTCCTCTGTTTCACGATCGACGTCGGGGTGGACGAGTGCGACATAGTCATTGCAGGCGATGACGTTGCCGAGGGCGGAGAGACGCTCTTCGACGCGCTGGATGCCAACTGTGTCTGGGAGGGAATTCCGGAGGTGCTGGAGTTCTTGGTCTGCGGTCGTCGAGGGGACGAGCAGACCGTGTCTGTTTCCTGTCGATGGCGCGATGGGTCTGTCGGATGGGGCCAACGCGGGATGGCTCACCTGCGGTCAGACGGCCGATGATGCGGGTGCCCCCGATGGTGGTGTGCACGATGGGGATGACATCGGCGAGTTCTGCCTCAAAGGCAGAGTAAAAGTTGGCGGAGGTGTGCAGGGCGGCTAGGCAATAGCTGTTGGTGAGCTTGGCAAATACGCCGATATCGCTGCTGTTTTCGAACTGGATGCCTGGAGGGATGTCAGATGTGGATATTCCCCAGGTCGGTGGGAGATGAACGTACGTGTAGCCATGGGAAGAAGAGGTAGATGGGGGACATGGATACTATTTAAATAGGCTCTGTGAACGGGACCGCAGTGACTCGAGATGACTCAGATGAGGCTCCTTCGACTGCTCACTTCCAGACGAGTCCACACAACTCATGGCCCGACAGACATCGAAAGACTCATCCTGGACAGCTTCAAGGTCTTCTCCTCCTCCTCCTCCTCCGTCCTCACTCACACCTCCCACAGGCAACCGGCCCGCTCTCGTTCGCAACTTACATGCAGCTCTCCCTCTCCCACCCCCTCCACGGTTACTACACCAAGTCCTCCCATCCCGTCTTTGGCCCCCGCGGTGACTTCACCACTAGTCCCGAGATCAGCCAGGTCTTTGGCGAGGTGCGCTCCCGTCTGACTCCCGTGCGCGTAGCCCCGACCCGACGTGCGAACAGGTCCTGGCCCTCTGGATGATCGGACGATGGACGGCCGGGGGCTCGAAACCCTTTCGGATAGTCGAACTCGGTCCGGGACGCGGGACCCTCATGGACGACATCCTGCGGGTCCGTGCCCCACCCTCTCTGCGCTCACGCTATTCATGCACACATTCTAGGTCGTCCGCCAGCTTCCAGCCGTGCGCGACAAACTCGATGGCGTACATCTCGTCGAGACGAGCCCTGCCATGCGCGCCCTCCAACGCGCGACCCTCCGCACTGCGCACGAACGCGATCGCACTCTGGTCTCCTGGCACGATACCCTCGACCAGATCGCCCACCGCGACGACCGCTTCACCATGCTCGTCGCACACGAATTCTTTGACGCGCTCCCCGTGCACGTCATCCAGGTTCGTTGCTCCCCCTCGCCCACCGCCGTGTCCGTCGTTCACACCTCTCTTGCAACTCGCACAGAAAACGACCCAAGGATGGCACGAGGTCCTTATCGCACCCGCCAACGACCCGAGCATCCGCTATGCCTGTCCCCCACCTTCACCGGTTCTCATCCCCACCCAGAGTCCGGACGCTACACCGCTGCCTCCCCCGCCTCTCCAGCCCCTCTCCCCGCGATGGACCTGCGTGCTCTCTCCGATGCCCACTGCGTCCTCCACGCTCCTAGGACACGCCTCTCCGCGTTTCGCGGACCTTCCCGTTGGCGCTCGCATCGAGGTCTCCGGTGCATCCATCAAAGTCGCCCGTCAGATCGCCGAGTTGCTCTCCCTAGAACCCACCTCGAAAGGCGGAGGCGGATGTGCCCTCATCGTCGACTATGGCACCGAAAAAGCAGTCGGAAACTCGTTGCGCGTACGTACTCCCCCCTCATCATTACCAACACCACGACCCTCACCTTGTCGGACGCTAGGCTTTCAAAGATCACCAGATCGTCAACGTGTTTCACCGCCCGGGCGAATGCGACGTGACTGCCAACGTTGATTTTGCCCTCTTGAAGGAGGTTCTTTCGGGTCTCGGTCAGCCCCCTGTGCCCTTTCATTTTCGTTCGGCACTAACATGGCACTTAGTCACACCCCACGGGACGCTCCCGCAGGGCACGTTCCTCACTGAAGTGGGTGTACAGGTGCGGGCCGACCGTCTCATCAAGGCTGCCCCCACCGAGGAGAGAAGGACGGCGATTGCGGAGAGCGTCAATCGGCTCGTGAATCCGCTTGGCATGGGTAGACAATACGCTGTGCTCGGTGTCACTGGAGCACGAAAAGAGGAGGCCGTCTGGCCGTTCTTGCACACACGATAGTTCACATCAATATGCTCCAGGATAGCATATCATCTCCCGGCACAAAAACACCCTATAGTGAGATATCAAACAGACTACACGGTGGCTGCGTATTCAGCTTTGATGATATCTGCAAGCTTTTCCGCAGCGGCGAGGACAGGTGCAGCCTGATCGAATCAGTAAATTAGCATCGTCGGAAACACGTGGCAAGGCAACTTGCCGTATGACCCGAAACCAGCTTGGGGTACACAGACGCGTCACAGACTCTCAGACCGAGGGTACCCCGGACCCTCAACTTTGTGTCCAAGACTGCAGCCGGGTTGTCCGCTTTGCCCATCGTACAAGTTCCAAACGGATGGTAGAGGGTTTCCACTCTGTCCCTAATGATTTCGCCGAGCTCCTTATCGCTCAACCGGTCAAAGTGATGGTCGAGGAGGGGGTGGGTGCAGCCGACGTCCGTCATGCTTGTAAAGGGAGCTGTGTGGGCGATCTTGTATGCCCCACGGACACCACGAATCAACACGTCGAGATCATGTCGAGTGGCGAGGTAGCTGAGGACGCCTGTGAGCGGTGGAAATTGGAAAGGGAACCAGGACGGACTTTGGATCGATGATAGGGTCGTCCCAGGGGTCTGCAGACTTGAGTTGAATGCTACCAACGCTTGTTGGGCTGGAAATAGGTCAGCATTGGATACACCCAAGAAGGAAAGATACTCGCCGCAAGAGTGTGACCAAGATGGTATATGCATGCAACCCGGGTTCCAGCGTGAGGTTGTGCTCCCTCACGATGGTGGGAACAAGGATCAGCTCAATATCAGGTGCGTCTGGAGCTGAGGTGCTATCCTCGATGTCATTGTTGTATTCCGCAGGAGGGAATAGCTTTTGATCGTCCACTCGGAAGAAGGCGACTGCTTCTCCGACCTAAGTGAAGTCAACAACCTCGTAAAAGCCTGTAGGAAAGATGAGCCAACGTTACTAGAGAGGGGACCTGTTCGGAAGATCTTGTACTGCACAACTGCTTTCAAGAGCCTCAAAGTACTGGACAGGTCGTATGGCTTCGTATAGTTTATGGAAACACCGAGTTTGTCTTTGAGACGCAGACTGAATGCAGGGTGGTCGGTAAGATTAGCGCCTACGCCAGGGCAATCGATGAGGACAGGGATGTTGTGCTCCTTGAGGAGAGATGCCGGTCCAATACCGGAGAGCATAAGAATTTGAGGAGTGTGAACCGCCCCACCACTGTGGAGCGTTGTGGGATAAAGTGCGTGGAAAGGTGAGGACCATACCAAATGATGACTTCCTTACGTGCCTTCGCACGAACGGGGGAAGCATGCTGCTTTGAGCTGGCAAAGTCGACGGCCACAGCGCGTGGGATACCCGAGGAAGAATCAAAGATGATCTTTGTGACGCGGGCAAGCGTGACGACTTTCAAATTAGGCCTGGCAAGGACTTGTGGGGTGAGGTAGGCCGATTCAGCAGACACGCGTTGTTTGTGACTATCAATATAAGTCACTGGGGGGCGGTGAGCCAGTGACGGGCCAAGAAGTACATAGTACTCACTGATCTGTTAGGAAGGGTCAATGGACGACCAGGATTGAAAGGGATAGGGGCGTACCTTGTTGGTGCCGAGTGTTCCGTTTGAGGTCGTGAAGTCGGGACTGAAGGGGACACCGGCATTGACAGTCGCGTCGACGAAAAGGGGGCTTCCCTCCCATATGTGGGCATGATAGCCGACGGCGACCGGGCCATGTGAACCGCGGAGAGAGACATCGACGTGTGGGAATCTGGGGTCTGGGGTATACTTTTCGAACTTGCGGAAATACCTGCAGGGATGTAAGCACAGGAAGAAAAACAGCGCCCAGAGAGGTGTATACGCTTCAAAGTTTTTCCAAGACCAAGAGTCATCGCCAATGATGGTGGCAAACTCGTCGTAGTCGGAAGGTGCACCGTACTGGGCCCTGATAGAGATGAGGGAAGAAAGAGAGAGGAAGAGAGAGGACATG
>JBBPMH010000045.1:25067-84084 GCA_038090235.1 Pulveroboletus ravenelii
TTATGGAGGAACCTTGAGGGGACGCTTAGAGAGTAAACGGGGGAAGAAGAAGATACATACATCCGCCGAGCAGACGGGCTGAGTAGCTATGAGCGGAGAAAGGGGGAGAAACGGAAGACGTACCGCGAGGCCAGAATTTCTTCTTGTCGGACGCATGTGGCTGTGGCTCTGTGTAGAGATCGTAGTCGTGTGCGCCATGGAAGAGCTTCGAAAATGCGATGGGTGTTCTACTCTCGAGGAGGGCTTTTCCGCTGGGGGGGCGTCGGGGGGATGCGGGGGATGGCGAGGGTGGGACGTACCTTTGACCGGCCTCGATGAGGAGGACGCGCATGTCTGGACGCTCAGAGAGGCGGGCGGCAAGGACACATCCGGCGGTACCTGCGGGGAAGGGGGATGAGATGGGGTGATGGGAAGAGGAGGGGGTGCACCTCCGCCGACGATAACAAAGTCGAACTCATCGGGGTCACCGTTGCGGGCGATGTGGGCGTCGTTAGCGAGCGACGCTGTCTGTGCACGGGCAGGGAACGATCTGAGAAGGAGGGCGAGGGCGGCCAGGCCTGCGAGGGGGATGATGTACGGGATATCGGTCACGGACATGGCGAGGGGACCAGTGTGTGGCTGTGTCACTTAGGTTGCTCCCGCCTCGTCCATCGACCCCGCCCCCTGCCCGCCGCGATGGTGCCCGACAACCCGCCCTCGAAGGCGTCCCTGCTCAAGTGGTGGACCCAATTCACGCATGCCCAGAAATCAAAGAAGTTCCCAGAATACAACAAGCGTACGTTGTCTCTCTTCTTTCCTTCACCGCCTCACCCCTCCAAAGCACCCTCTTCCGAGCACCATCCCGTCTTTGGTAAGCCACTCAAGGACTCCCTCAGACGTGCCAGCGTGCAAATATCTACCGCCAATGCCAACGGAGACCTCTATGTATGGGGATACATTCCTGTCGTCGTCGCAAAGTGGTTCGTCTTTGTCCCCTCCCTGCCGCGCCCCGCTCACTCCCCACAGCGGCCTCTATCTCAAAGAAAACGGTACGTGTCTGCCCCCATTCATGTCACCACCACTCATCCCCCACAGCTACCGAGGTTGCAGGCACCTTCCGCGTGAACGGTTCCGCCAAGCGCATGCGCGACCTCCAGGCTGCCTTTGAGACACCACCTCGTGTGCGTAGTTTTCCGCCCTCCTGCCCTTGCCATTCACGCATTCCCTAGTTTGGGAAATCTCTCGACTGGAAGAACGAACAGTACACAGCTCACGATGTCGCCAGCGTCTTTCGACGTTATCTTACTCAGATGCCCGTAAGTTCCGCCCGCTCCACTTTCCCACTTGATCCCCTATTTCTGCACTAATCAGGAACCGGTCATTCCACACGACATGTATCACGACGTGAGTCTTCCCTCTTCTGCCTCCACACTTTCCTCATTTCTTCCTCAAGTTTCGAGATGTCCTCGGTTAGTGGCCTCTCCATTCGCCGCCTGATGCCCGCCCTTGACCTTCCCATTAGCGAGGCAACCATTCAACCATGGCAACGTTGTGGCCACCTACAGGCATTTGATTTCTCGCATGCCCAGAGCCAATCAGTACCTCCTCCTCTACGTCCTCGATCTTTTGTCCGTCTTCGCACGCAAGTCAGACAAGAATCTCATGACAGCTGCCAGTCCGTCCCCGCCTCTTCTCGCCTCCCGTCCGCTAACCCACCCTCTCTCTCAGATCTCGCCGTCATCTTTCGCCCCGGTCTCATCTCTCACCCTAACCACGAGCTTTCCCCCGGCGAACATCAGCTCAGCCAGAAGGTCCTCGAGTTCCTCATCGATCAGCAGGACTGCTTTTTGCTCGACATACCGCCGCCGCCACGCTCAGATCCCTCCTCCTCATGGCGTCCACTACCCCACTCCGTCCGTCATCCTTCACATGAGCCGGACGATCCCGATCTGGTCTTGCCCAGCTCCGATGACGAATATCCATCCACGGGTGGGTGGAAGCTCGTCGGAAAAGAGAGCCGACGTATCTCCCGCCGGCGCACCACACATGAGCCTCTTGGTGGGTTACCCTCCTCTGCGCCACCGCGCCTTATCCTTCCACGTCGCTGAACGCCGACTCTTTTTGTACTCCACGGCAACTTTGTCATTCATCTTTACTTCCATTTCTGGATCGGCCCACCCGTCATAGATCCCCCTGATCGCTCAAATGCCCCACGGAGTCGAACTCCACTCCCTCCTGTTGTTGAACGGGATGCGTCGAGCCCAGGCAGTCCAACATCGGCCTCCCTCAATCGCAGTCGAACCTTGCCATCCCAGCGAAGTGGTAGCGACGATGGCAGACACCGCTCAAGACCGTCGAGGAAGCAAAGAGGACATGCACTTCTTCCGGAGGGGCTCTCCCCGGGGGTTAACATGAGCACCTAGTACCTCGGTTCCAAAGGCGATGCACAGCGTGACATGGTATCTGATGTGCCGAGGAGGGGTGGAGCGAGTTGCGACGTTGCGCTACTCGGGACTGGCCCTGCCGACCATTCTTGTATAGTTATAGTTTTCTTTTTCTCCCCGTTGCTCCTGGTCGCCTCCGTAAATTAGTTGTAGTGGACTATTCTTAGCCGTCGTATGCCGAAAGTGGCCCCGCTAAGTTGCTGATTTGCGTCGGCATCGTGGCAGGACGCCAGTTTGACGAACACTTGAAAACGATCTCGACTACGGAGAATCGCGTCTGAGCGCTGCAGTACCATACAGAGCTCGATGCCTCGAGCAATGTCACCATGTCCATAAGACGGAAATAACGATAATGCAGTGTCGCACCCCCAATGCCATACCCGAAATTAATACCACTTGTCATGTGCTCTCCCACCGTCTTGTCGTTCTCCCCCACGAGCAACGATGCAGCGCGGCGAGAACTATATGATGCGCCAAGTGCCAGCATACCACGATATCCCAGCACCCGCTACCCCAGAAATGCAGAGTTACTATGATGACCCCGTATGTTTGTTTCTCTTCTGAAGCGAATACATATATATATATTTGTAAATCCATCTTCGTTGGCATCCTCGTCTCCTCTTCCCACCTTGACTACCACCGCTATCAAATCCACCTACTGACTGCTGCGCAGCCCATCCATAGCCAGCCCGGCATCCACACTCCTTCATCCCTACCCTCGACAACAGATTTTTACAACCCAAATTTTCGGAACTCCCAGCCCTCCGCTTTTGCTGAAGCGCCCTACATGCCGCCCCCAAACGCGTACGAGAACTTGGACGCGCCTCACAACAGCGACTGGCTCGAGAAGACTCAAAGGTCCAACAAACGGTCCAAGTTCATCGTTAGTGCTGTCTCTTCCTCCCAGCTTAGGCTCACTTGGCGATCTATCGTTCAAGGTCATTGGCTCCGTACTGGCCCTCGCTGTTCTCATCGCAGTTGGTGTCACCCTTGGCGTCGTGCTCTCGAAGAAAAGCGGCAGCGGCAGCAGCTCTTCTAGTGCCCCTGCAGGCACTAACCCAAATGACCCCAGCAACTTCCAAAAGAACCCGGCTCTGAAGCAAATGTTCTGGGGTGTCGCATACACTCCCACTGGCTCCCAACTACCAAATTGCGGAGCGGCCCTCGGTGAGCTTGCGTCCCCCTTCCCCATCACGTATCCTCAACGATCCGGCTGGTAGACTCTGTCATCGAGGACATGCAGGTACTTGACACCGTATATTTTTCTTCTGGCATTCGACTCATAGTTTCCAAGCAATTATCTCAAATTACGACCAACATTCGTCTCTACGGCGCGGATTGCAACCAATCTTCGCTTGTTCTTGCGGCTATCCAGGCCACCAAGGTCAACATGAGTGTATGGCTCGGGAATTACCCTGCGTCCACTGACAATGGAACCGCTTATGAGCGTCAGAAGGGAGAGATCCAGACTGCGATCCAGCAGTATGGTGCTGACCACGTTAGCGGTGTGACTGTCGGTAATGAATTCATTCTGGAGTAGGTGTCTCCGCGCTGTCGTTCATCACGCCCCTTACCTTGGCAAACAGTTATATCACGGGGGCAGGCCAAACGGACCCCAATGGCTCTGCTGGAAACACAGGCAGGTTTCCATCATGGTGGTATTGATGCGTTCCGCCTAATCTTCACCTCAGCTGCCGCGATGCTTATCCCTTGGATCGCAGACACTCGCAGCATGCTTTCCTCGATGAACCTGGGAAAGACTATACAAGTTGGTAATGCTGAAGCGGGAAGCTACTTCAACACGGAAGTGCTTAAAGTGGTGGACTACGGCATGTCCAATGTTCACCCGTGGTTTGCCAACGTGAGCATCCAGGATGCTGCCCAATGGACCGCGCAGTTCTTCGAGGAGACGAATGTCGTCCCTGCCAAAGCGCTTTCCAACAGTCCCCAAATGTATATTGCCGAGACTGGCTGGCCAACGGTACGCCACTGCGTGCACTGACCATGCTACTGTGCTGATGCTCGCTCGGTCAGAATACGTCCACATTCAACTACAATCCGAATGATGGTCCGTCGGTTGCTTCTGTCGACAACTTGCAGGTGCGTTTGTATGGGTTTTTAGGGCAAGTCGACATTTCTCAGTCACTCTCAGTACTTCATCGACACCTTTGCTTGCCAAGGCGAGATTTCTGAAGAGTTCCACGTGTGCAACGTAACTGATCTTAACCTGCAGCAAGTCAAAATGGTACGGAATACTTTTTCTTCGAGGTACGTTTTCTTTTTCTTTTTCTTTTTGAAATACTTCGTTCATGGCGCTATGTAGTACCAAGACCAGGCATGGCAGGTGTGTACCCACATTTTTGAGGTCAGTGGCATGAGAGTACTGACATTGCATATCAGGGTCAGCAATACGGTGGAGTCGAGGTAATCGCCTCTTGGTATCAGTTTGATGGCAACGACTCACATGACACTGACAGGGTTACTGGGGACTCTTCGATGGAAAGTAAGTTTCGACTGATGATCGCGCCCGTTACAGTATTAGTGAACGATGCTTTTATAGCAAAAACTTCAAGAATCTTACCCTTACAGACTGTTCGACATAATGCAGCCTCCTTTCCTATCGGACCTGCTGCTCGATGTGCTATCTGTAATCCGGTTTACGCATCTTTTAATTATTTTTTTGTATCCAATTGGACATGTATTTGTTCTGCCTTCACGGATCCTGGATTCCTCCCTACCTTATCAGATGACCCCGGTGGCCTCGGCGTCTCGTCTTTGGTTCATTGGTCGGTTGCATGCTCGTCAAGAGTTGGGGTGTGCTCTCGTGCGGCACGTAACACTGTCGGGACGACGATAGGTGGAGAGTCTCTTACATACCACTTAGATCTTGTGATACATTTCATTCGATGGACATGTTTATGCGATTGGCAGGTGGCTTTATCGACGTATATACTGATAAAGGAAATAGAACATGTGTGCGAGGGGTGTTGTTTCAGACTGCTGATCGGCTTACGATGAACCATACTGCGTTGGGAATCTCCTTTCCGTCGATCTATGTTGCCCGATCCCCCGCTTCTGTATACGGGGCCGCGCCAAGAAAGGGGACGGAGGGGGAACAAAGCCATCAGAGTCAAGTAAAAAAGCATGCATCAGCCGGGAGTCGAACCCGGAGCTAGGCCATGGGAAGACCCAATGTTACCGCTACACCACTAATGCTTATGGTGCGATGCCTTTATGAATTCTGTCAACGTCTTTCTCCGATAAGGTGTACGACATTGATGCCGTTTCGTAACGTCTCATTTTTCGTATTATGAACTCACCCGGGCACCTCAACAAATTGGGCGTGCTCTGCGCACCCGTACACTGACAGGCAGGGGGGGAGAAGCTAAACACACGATTGATCTTGATGCATGCGCTCACCACGCATTAGTGGTGTAGCGGTAACATTGGGTCTTCCCATGGCCTAGCTCCGGGTTCGACTCCCGGCTGATGCATGCCTTTTTGGAGTTTGCCACTGCCATATCATTGATCAATCAGTCGGACGACATTCTTTCCCTCAGTTGCAACTGAACGAGCACGTACCGAGTGATTACTCGCACTCCTATCTAGGCAAGCTACCTCAGGGGTTGATCGCCCCTGCGAGATGAGAGGATAACCGTGACAATAGGAAATTAGAACTGCCCCGTGTCCCTGCGTCTTCTAAGCCATATATTTGTTAGTATGTGGACGCGTAATGTAATCTCACACAACGAATCGGTGTACAATAGTCGAAATCAGACATTGCGTCGTCAAGCGCACTCTCCCTCGCTCCGCTCCTTCTCGACCTCCCAAATTTCTCTCGTGCCCTCTCTGAACCAGACCACATTCCACTCTACGAGGCCCCGCCTCATCTCGAATACAGCCGCAGGCAGCGAGGCGACGAGGGCCAAGTGAGGCGCGACAAGGTGATGGGTGAGCGTGACAGGTTGAGACGACGACAGAGACACTGACGCGGATGGGTAAAATGGGGCTTTGGTATTCAACTTGGAAGGGTCAGGGGTGTCAGCCTGGGGGGGAAGGTTAGGCGGGGAAGGAACTATTGTAATGGATGGCACAACCGTCGAGGAGAGCGGATCAAGTGGCGCGTTGGACCTGATGCGCATTCTCTGATATTAGCGAGGGGGTAGCTGCTTCAACTTGGAGAACGTCCATACTTGTACAATGGTCCGAACGAGTTGAGCATGTGAAGGTAGTCACAGCAAAGATTGTGTGTTGCCTGGTCGACAGGAGAGGCATCAGTCGCCAGGTAGAGTTTGCTTCTTGTATCAAACAAAAACGCTTTTGGCGATGAGGTATTCTTGAAAAGTTCGGCTTAGGACCTAAACACGGAAAGACGCGACATTCTGCTAGGGACACTTACAGCGCAAAAGACATTAAGTAAATTCTCGAGGTAAGGCAAGGAGTCGATGAGCTTGTGGACGACACGAGAAAAGGCTTCTTGGAGCGAATAATCATAAACAGACGTCAGGTGGAAATTCAGAGGGACCAGTTCGTATTCGGGCGATTCGTCCACGAGTCGATCCATGACGCGTTCGTGGATCTGTCGAAAGTTCTCTGTCTCGGATGTCACCAAACTGATCATTTCGGATAAGCGGAGGACCCTACCAATCTTGTCGTCCTCCTGTAGTTTCTCTGCTTTATGTACAAAGACCTCGAGGTTTATATTTGGATTGACTTGGCACGCGGCGACGATAAACTCTACAAGCTTGACCACGGGTTGTTGGTAAAGATCCTGTGCAACGATGAGCCCGCTCTTCTGAAAAGGGAACGCGCTTACTCGGATATCAATGACGAACACGATGCTCGAAAACTCGGAGAGAGGAGCCCCTAACGTATCGACAGTGATGTTTCCAGGACAGTCCCAGATCTCGAGCGGGATGAGAGTGCTACACGAAGTCGTTTATGTGGAGAGACGGACGCTGAGCGGTGGATGGCTCACTCGAAAGGATGTTTCGTGACGCGCATTGTAGTCTCGAGGTAGAACGTTTGCTTTGGCGGCAAGTTCTTGAACAGCACTTGCAAGATGGACGTTTTGCCACTCCTGCGGTGGGTCGTCTTCAGTGAAAGCGTCAGACAAGAACGCTTTCGTGGGACGGACCTTCTTGTACCCAAGAGAAGAATCTTCGAGCGGTGGGATGGGTCATTTTGCGGCGGATGTGCGAGTTTGTGACACGGCTCTTCCTGTCGGTGAGGTGGACTCATGTGTCGACTGGCTGGGTATTATCAACACTGCCACGTATTTGCTCTGGCAATTCTTCAACGCTCGCTATTGATCTTATCGACTCCGGGTCTGCTCTACCACATCGCTCCCTCGCCGTGCAAAGTCGATCGCAGGATCGTGTGGAGACTGTCGAAATATCTCTTCCCACGGCTGGCAGTTGCACGTTTCAGACGTCTCCGGGTATCGTGCCAGCCACTTCTCTTCCTTGGTTCTACTTTTTATTTGCGGTCTCCCCAAAATGAAGTTTGGAAGGAAGATAACGGTACGTATCTTTAATTTATCCACTGTCCTCCAGTGCATATGCGTCCTCGGCCCTAGGCAAGTCTCTACGACGAATGGAAGCCGTTCTATATCGACTACAACCTCCTTAAACGGGAGCTCAAGGTTTCGGGCATTCCGTTCCACAACTCCATTCTTTTTTAATCGTCTCGTCTAGGCTCGCACCACGTCCCACAACTGGGACGACGAGGATGAACGCGAGTTCACCGTCATGCTCAAAAGGGAGCTGGACAAGATCCATGACTTCCAGAAGCAGAAGGTAGTTTGATGGCTCATCATCAATCAATACAGTGCCACTAACGTTACGGCGTTGACAGACCTCGGAACTTTCCCGACGTATCAGGGATGCCGAGCGCGACGTGAAACGTCTTGTGGCCCAGCAGGACTCTCAGTCATCATCTGAACCGTCTCCGATCACATCCAGCGATCCCGAGTCTCTTCAGCCACATACCTCCGATTACGGCCCTGACGAAGGTTCTGACGACGAAGACGACTTCGAAGGCGGTGGCGATTCCTATGACGAACTTGAAGATCTTTTCCACGGCCTGGAAGTGGAAGTGGCTACGCTCGTCGCAGATGTGCATGATCTTGCCTTGTACACGAAGCTCAACATCACAGGATTTCTAAAAATCTTAAAGGTGCGTGTCGTCATCCAGTCATATGCGTCCGGTCCTGATGAGACTTGCAGAAACATGACGTTAGTCACGATTTGCAAGGCTATGCGCCGGTACACTGATTTCGTTCTTAGAAACAAACGAGCAGGCCACTCAAACCTACATTCGTCCAAGATTACTTGGAAGAACGACCGTTTTACAAGTATAATTGGGATGCCCTTATCGTGAAGCTTTCCAAACTGTACAACCTTGTCCGCACGCGTGGTCACCCCGTCGTGGGTGATTCCAGTGCGGGTGGGAACCAGAGTGCGTTCGTCCGACAGACGACGAAATACTGGGTAATGAGTTCTGCTTATTCTTGAGCATACTCTCATCCATTACCAGGTGCATCCAGACAATCTTGTCCCACTTAAGCTGGCCATTTTGAGGCACCTGCCTGTGCTTGGTTTGTCCCATCCTCGCAATGGCAGTCGTCCTGAAGCTAACCTCGATCGTATCTGATAGTATTCAATGCAGAGAAAGAATTCGAACCCAAGGACGCGGGTGATTCACCCAGTTCTATCAGTGTTGTCTGATCTCACGAGCATGAACAGCAATCACATCTGTATACTTTGACAATGAGGACCTGGACCTCTACCTCGGTCGGCTCGAAAAGACTGAGGGTGCGGAAGCAATCCGTCTGCGCTGGTACGGGGATACCGACGTCAAGACGGTAAGTCACATAACAAGTCGTTTCGCCCCACATCCAAAGACGCTTTTTCGCAGATTTTTGTGGAGCGTAAGACACATCGAGAAGATTGGACTGGAGAGAAATCGGTTAAAGCCCGCTTTCCCATCAAGGAGCACCTAGTGAACGCTTTCTTGTGGGGAGAATATACCATGGATGCTGAAATGCAGGCTTTGGCCGACAACGGCAAGAAAAGTCAGAGTGAGGTCGATTCGATGATTCAACTTGCGAGCGAGGTGCAATATCGTATCTTGACTCGCAAGCTTGTTCCTGGTAAGGCGCTTCCCGGGTGCATATTTCTACTGTGTTGACGACAAGTGTCTAGTCATGCGGACCTTTTACAACCGAACTGCGTTCCAGTTGCCGGGTGATGCCCGAGTGCGAATTTCTCTTGATACTGAGCTCAGCATGGTTAGAGAAGATAATTGGGATGGACGTGTACGCTCGGGGGACAATTGGCGGCGCACCGACATTGGGATCGACCATCCCTTTGACCAGGTGCCCCCTGAAGACAAGGAGCTGTTCAAATACGGTGTCCTAGAAGTCAAGCTGCAAACGCAATTTGGCCAACAGCCTCCCAAATGGGTGATGGATCTAGTCCAATCTCATCTAGTCGAGGCTGTTCCCAAGTTCAGGTCAGTCGATACCGAATTCACTCATCCTCGTGGCTCATGCAGGCGCAGTAAATTCATCCATGGATGCGCTACCCTGCTTCCTCACCGGACGGATCTTATTCCATTCTGGCTTCCGCAAAGTACGTCGCGAGGGAGATGTGTAAAATAACAGGCGGCTTACTGAATCGTCTCCCGTCCTGTAGTGGATACAGACATCCTGAAGCCCAGCACTGGTTACTTGACAGTAGAACGTCCCCTTGCCTCGTCTTCGAGGACTTCCTTGGACCAGGGACGTTCCGGTGACACAACGCCGTATCAAGCTTATGCCGAGCCGGTCTCTGAAGGGGAAGAGGATGAAACCATAGATCTGGAACCAGCAAAGAACGAGGAGAGGCGTACGGGTCTTCTTCACGTAGATGTCGCAGCGGCCATTGCGTATCGTGAGAAATCCCTCAAGGAACGTCAATATGACGAATTGAACAACCAAGGTCCATCTTCGAGAGAAGATGAAGATGACGAACGCACACAGTTGTTAGAACAACGCCGGGGGGAGCATGTCTCTCATCAGGGACAACCTCAGCAAAAATCGTTTTCCATCGATCCTCTGGCGTTGTCGACAACATTCGACAAGACATTGAAGGAGCGGCTGAACGGAACCCGGAACGGAGATAGCCAAGCGGCCCCTCAGTCTCCTGAAGCTCAAGGGATCAATGAGGATGAAATACCAGAA
Organism: Pulveroboletus ravenelii; assembly: GCA_038090235.1. Lineage (NCBI taxonomy): Eukaryota > Fungi > Basidiomycota > Agaricomycetes > Boletales > Boletaceae > Pulveroboletus > Pulveroboletus ravenelii. The sequence continues at coordinate 35,715 of JBBPMH010000045.1, forward strand.
CCTGAAAGACTGCTCGTCCGTGACTGGAGAGCTCCATCTGGCAAGAAGATTGCAGTGCCTGTTCGCATCGAGCCCAAAGTTTATTTCGCCAACGAGCGGACATTCCTTGCAAGTCTTTTTTTGTTTTGTTTTCGTCGACATCGCACTGACCCGTCGGCGTTCCACAGATGTGGTTAAATTTCGCTGTCCTGATAAGCTCTATCGCGACAACGCTCCTCAACTTTATTCCACCCGACGATTCCAAAGGGCTTATCAGCGCAATGTTCTTCACATTGGCGGCGCTCCTCTCTATCGCGTATGCGGCCATCATCTTCGTATACCGTGCACTACGCCTTCGAGCGGGCAGTGCGGAAGGGCTTTACTACGACAAGTATGGTCCGACCATCTTGTGCATCGTGCTATTCGCCGCCCTAGCCACCGACGTCGTGTTGCGTTTCAGTGAGATGGCAACTCATTGACCTTCTTTTTTTTTGGCGGTATGGACAACGTCCAAGTTTTCTAGCTCGATGCTTATTTGATATCTATATTTGCGTCACCTTCTCACTTGGATTCTCAACGTCTTGCTCGAGTTTATCCTCTTGTTTGAACCCTCTAAATAAAGTGACTACGTGAGGAACTTGCAAATGTATGAAAATTTGATCATTAGCAATGGTTGGTTGGTTGGGAAGAGTATAATGCATATTGAGGAATAAAAGGTCCATGTCCTCGATATAAGCAAAAAAGAACAGAAATAAGTTTGAGAGCAGTATGATATCAGTAACGATGGCGACAGCTAGCTGCCCAAGAGCATCCCTGACAAGATCTATTCTAGTGGAAGGATGAAACCAAGGCGCGCATCATGTTGCACGGATTGATTGTTGAACAAAACAAGTTCACGGGAACTGAGATGTAAGGCGAAAAAGAACAACCGACCAAATGAGTGCACAGGGGTATAAAGTCCGGGGGCTGTCCAAACACTTTTGGTTCGCTCTCCCACCTTCCTGAAACTCGTGACATTCAGTGATTCCTCCATCCCCCACAGGCGGCTATTATTACGGATTGTATCCGTATTCGGTATGAGGACTGGGTGAAGCCCTGCCCGTGCTTAATGCTCCAGGGACTGGCGTTCTGGATCGATCATCCATGCCTACGTAGTTCATCGCCGCCTGCGGCGCTGGGGAACCACGACCCTGCATGTCATATGCCACCTGTGGAGCTGGACTCCTGGTTCTAGCCATCTGTGTCATTGGGATAGATTCTGTGTCATGTCCATCAGACACGGTATCCGTGAACGTGTTTGGCACCGGACCACGGTATGGGTCATAGTATGCGGCGGATTGACTGTATGCACCGGGGTCGTCGTAATACGGTTGGTTCGGGTTGAGGTGAGGTAGAGGTGGGACTGCGTAGGGATCCCCGGTACCGTACATCTCGGGAACAGATGAGGCTCCAATCGAATTTGAGTATCCACCACTAGGGCTCGGTGCTCTCGTGAGGTCGACATCAGAGTCATTCTCTGGGCCGAAACCAGCCCTTCCAGTGGAATTCGTCGGGAGAGCGTGCACATCGTTGTTATGTGTATTCAACTCCGGCCATTTGATAGCCTCGTCTGTGTGGAGGATATCGTTCTCATTTGTTCCACATGGAACGCTTATGTAAAGAACGTACTGTCATCGAAATCAGTGAACCGTTTCCGTGTGCACTTCCACACGAGGAAGAGGATGATGCCAAGCGCCGTAAGTCCACCAGCAACTGAAAGTCCGATGATAGAGCCGGTACCAAGGCCGCTATCGTTCGAAGTGCTCGTTTGGGAGGGAGTGGCGCTTGATGGTGTGACAGTGTTTACGACCAAGCTGGTGACGATTTGTCCTAAAGAATCGGTAGCGGTGGTGGGCACCACCGAGGTTGCTACTGCAGCGTGTGTGGATGAAGCTGCCGCCGAAGCTGTGGGTGTGTTGGACGCTGATGATGCAGAGGCTGCCGAGGTAGCTTCGGTGGCGGATGACGCAGAAGCTGGCGACGAGGAGGCAGCGGCCGTAGTCGTTGGGGCTTGTGTTGAAGTCGCAGGAGCCGCAGTACTAGACTGGGGGGAACTTGCACTATTGAGTTCTGTACTTATTGCATTGACTGCGCGCCGTCCGATAGGCTCGTGCTGCGACGCAAGAACGGGGAGTAACAAGGCGGAAGCTACGATGGCGAGTAACATTGAATGCGTCACTCCCTTCATGTTGGGTGATTAGCGGTGTGTGGTGTAGGATGGGTGCGGAACGGACGTGGTCGAAAAAATCTGTAGCGACCTCGAGTCGCGAGACCACCTGAGTGCTGTTGTTACGTGAGCAGACTTTGATGCTTTCCTGGATAGCGTGCGAGGGAATTTGTTCTTTGGTGAGTGCTCGATGAGTTGGAAGCAGTCTCGGAGAAGGTACAAGCGCAAGCGCTGTCGCCAGCGATGTTGAAACCAATGGCCCAAGTTGGTTGAGCGACAAAGCGAGTGGCCGAGCCCTCAGTGAGTGGTGTCCCGGTCACGTTACCAATAAATGGAACAGTAGCAGCAGCACCTCAGAGACGCAGCAATGCCCGCAAGAAATGATATTGCATTCCCACTCAATCATGCTTTTTCAATCACTGCTGTGAGCACATAGGACACACTACAAGGTTGAACGAGCTGAAAGTCCCCTGGCCCACATGGGTCACGGGATTGCAATGCCACATCGGGTACAGTTTTCACAGCACATCAACTCACCCATACGGTATTATCATCGTGTGGACCGCCTTTTCTCAGTCTAGCGACCTCCTTCCCAACAATTTAGCGATCTCTCGGTGTTCCCGGAGCCAAGCAGGGAACGGTTGCTCCTCTCCTCTCCTGCTCGAGTCCCGCATTTCGATCAGGTAGTTGCAAAAAACTATGAGTGTCCCATAGCGATATCTATGCGGGTGTGTGAGCAGGTGGTCGGACGTGCAGCTACCATCAGTGCCTCACAGGTAATTGACAGCGATGTCCATCAGCTTTCCTTGCTTGGCGCTTCCTTTCTCGCTCGTTTCCGCCTTCAGCTTATAGCTGTACCGCAAACCGTCGCATTCAGCAGAGCATGGCATAAAAGGAACGAGTTTCTCACTCATAAATTGCTTTCCTGAGGTTCTGCACATCTTGCATCAGGTCGATTGCGCGGTCGGTCAAGTGTTTTGCAATCTTGCCATGGGAGAGCACGCCAACAAGCTGCAAGATCGTCTTGTACTCCCCTGCGGTGAAGTTGACCATCAGATCAGCTGCAAAGGCAGACGCAAATACCTTGCAAGTATGCTTCCTCCTCGGAGGGGCCATCAATCAAATCATAGTCTAACAAACTCATGTCCTCAGCGACACTGATACACTCCTCCCCCGGCACCCAATTCATGACAGTTGAAATCAAGCATGCAGTCACCATGCCAGTAGTTGTGCGACCCCTGCCCATCTGACAGTTGAAGATGAAATCACCCGCCTGTGAGTAACCAAGTCGAACACGATTCAACAGTTGAAAAAGTGCGTCAGGAAGCGGTGCTTGTTCGTCAGTCTAGATATCAGTGTTAGTCAGTTGGTAAACGTGGTAAGAGATCCCTACAATTGCCACACGGTCATAATCGATCTAGTATCAACAGTGGTCAGCTGGAGTGTCGAACGTGTTGGAGAGGACCGGACCTTATAGCCTTCCTTTGCCACGAGGTCAAACACGTCCCGCGGTGTCATGATATCTTCTTCCGAGACTGTTTCCCATATTGGAATGATCGTGAACACACCCGGACGTTCTTCTACTTCGTCGTGCAGTAAGATACGACCACCACCTTGACGAAGTTCCCGAAGGACATCCTTCTTGAAACGTTCCTCCATCGTCTCCACCATCGTGGTGGTGACCCCCGTAGCTCTGTCACGCGAATTAACTATCATCTCGACCTCAAAGAGACAACTGTACTCGACATTTTCCAATGGCTTGTCTACCAGCCTCAGGACGTGCGGCCGGCCAGCAACATAAACGACTGGCTCCTGCTCAAGTCAGTAAGCGATCATACAATCAGCTGTAAATTTTGAAAAAGACCTCTCTCAAAGAAGTCCAAAACACCATATTCGTCCCCTGTGGACTGGCATCTACTCGAGTTAGTGCTTTCCGTAACCTGCGTGGATATGACCAAGGACTCGCTTGAGAATTAGTCGGGACACACCCTTGTACTGTAGGCATTCCGCTGGGCTCGTTGAGTACCCGAAAGGAGACGGGGAGAGGTGAAATCATACCTTCCACAAACCATTTTCCCTTTACCAACGTGGTCGAGATAGGTAGGGGCTTCCAGGACAGACCTTCCAGATGGGCCTGACACAAGGGTCAAAGGCACACGACGGAAGTTAGGCGATCCGTCGATCCGCCTGCCTCGCAAAATGTGATTGAGTGTCACGTGCATTGCCACGACAATAAGCGTACTCAGAGAGGGTCATTTTCTGCAAGTTTGAAAAGAAATCACTCTTCAAAATTGTAGAGGCTGATAGGATGCTTCCAGATCGATTGACCACGACCTGCTTAACTTCGTCAGGGTGGGCAACACCATTTATCCGCTCCAATGGAGCTAGTGCTCTCAGACCACCAGCTATGAGGTCCTTTTCGAATGTCTTTATGACTGTCGAACGCATATAAGTGCATGCTGTGGTAAGTGACGTCTCGTGCATATACCTGGCCTATTCTCAATAAACTTCTCGAAGGTCTCAACCGACCGCAGGGTATCGGCTTTCGTTGACTGCAAATAAGCCTGGAAGACAACGAGCTCAAAGTATCGCCGAAGGTTGTGTAGCCCTGAAAGTCGTTAGTCTATATCATGCCTTATTCTTCACGCAGACCTTTGCATGTATGAATATGCCTCTGTTTCTCGTCAGCGGCTTGTTCTGCCTTCAGACGTTCCTCTTCAATGGAGTCACGCAGATTCAAAACTTCTGTACACCGATCGATAGCCTCGTCGACAGCGATTTTCACTGCTGGCCCTTGACGGACAATGCGAAGGAAATCTCAAATAGGACTTCAGATGCATATAAGAATGGAATGAGACATGAAAGGCGTACTGTCCACAACTGTGTATGACTGTCGCATATTCACGGGCTCGTCCTCGGCAAGTGAAACGGACGTTGAGACGGAATGTGATCGGGCGAGTAGCTGGGGGGATGGCTGAGCGAGTAATCTGCTCTCCTTCAACCATTGTTGGATCAAAAGAATGAGGACCTAGACTGGGTCAGTTGGAAGCCGATAAATCCAAAACGGTCCTCACTGATGTTAGCGTACTCCTTCCGCGTCCTAGTTGGCAGTTCACGACAATTGCAGTGTTCATGCAGTCGGTACGGACCACCAACTCCATGAGCTCGCTGATATCGGACATGTCCGGCGGACGTTCCGCAGTGATTGGGATACGAGTATATTGCACTTCAATCCCGCAGCCCGACTGCCGTGATGCCATAATGTCTTTGAGGACAGCAACATCCTCAGGTTGAACTTCTTCCCAGATTGGAATGACGGACCCCTCCGTAGTTTCCGTGTGTAACAGAAGCCTTCGATTGGTACGAATGTTAACAATATCGACTCGCATGCACCAGAAGCTCACACCTTCCATCGAATGCATCTAGCTCCGCAAGCACATCATCTTTCAGACGTTCCTCGAGTACTTCTAAGCGTGAGGCGGAAATCCCTCCATAGTCTGTATTAAATGGGGTTAGGAGTGCTGCCTATGTGGACGAATAAACCAATAACCTTTCATGTTCCTTAGCGAAAACCGTTCTCGCCTCAAACAGTAAGGAGCACCATTGATATACACAATAGGTTCTTCGCGGATGGTTACCCACACCACCTTGTTGGCAATTGGGTGATGTTCCTTCACCAACTGGACTACCTTATCAATTGCTGATTCAGTTGGTTGACCACACGCGTAAATGTTCGTTCCGGGAATGTTTCTGAAGTTGATGACACCACGAACGGATTGGGAAACAAGCTGTGACTCCGACAACCATCGGTCGGATTTCAGAAGGGTGCTAACATCATCTTTCAGCAAGGATAAAATCGACCAAAGCAGGATGAATTCACCTTTCTCTCAGAATGATGCCACTGCGATTCTAGATGCAATGATGATTCATGACTTGTCTCCCTGACACAGGAACAGCTGACCTTTACGACGTGGTCACTGTACTCATCCCCAAGTAACTGGCCACCGGCAATCTCGACGTCATTCTTTTGTCCAGCAACAAGTGACTTATCCTCTGCCCCTGATCGAGACAGAAGCGAAAGATCGTGTATGGGGGCGAATACGTTTAACCGGGATCCCTGTGACTTTCTAAGAAACATGACCTGACTAAGCAGGAAAAATTTTGTAGGATTTAGTGCATTGGTGGTGTACTAAATGGGCTTACTTCCAGATCTCTGTCCTCGCCTAAACACATGTCAGACGTGAGTGGTAGAGAACAAAAAGAATATATTCACGGCGAACCTTGAGCCAATCTGAGAATGTTTGGTTAAAGTCAGGAACAGAATCGACATAACTTGCGAAAGCGATCATGAAAAAACTGGAACAACGAGCCTCAGGCTCCAAAGTCAACCTTGTCTAGCATGATACGCACTATTTTTTGAGCGACCTCCCAGCTTTGACGAAGATGTCTTCCCTCTTAGCACCATCGTCGTCAGGGGTGGTAAGTGAATAACGGACCCGGTGAACCAGGATATCTTCGCGTAGGTTCGTTACATGATCGCCTGAGTCGATAAACTCCAATCAGTCTCGCCCCATTGACTCCTACACGGAGACCAAAGAATGACAAAATCAAATAACATACAAGTGTCAATGACACGGTCGACTACTTTTTTGACTTGAAGACCATGATCTAAGCAACCGAGAAGGCTGAGGATGATACCATAATTTCCCTGATGTGCTTTGCGTAAATTCTCCAACAGGACGGGCTGTGACATTAGTAGCGCGATGGCCGACTGTGAATGTAGGTCTAAAATAAGCGAGTCGGTTGAATCGGGCACAAAACCGGTTTGCAATAGAATAGCACACACGTTGCTGCAATACATATGTCAACCTAAGCAGGGACTTGTTAGAATCCTGTTGGGCGGTAGCGATCTCTAGCGCCTGGGCAAGCTTCACATCTGCCGCAGGCTAAACCAAAAAATGGTTAAATCCGTCAAAGAGCTCTCAACGGATCATATTACCTGACTCCTCGGCTGTAAATAACGTTTGATGAGTTCGGCAACTAGGGACGGATTAGACGTCTTACGGTGCTGCTACCTGGTGTGACAGACCCTTGTCTAGTAATCCCAGAAGGAAAGACAAAGGACGACTTGACAGTATAGGGGTCGTTTAAGCCTCGGCTAAGGAGCATTCTCCGGCGAACAATCAAGGCGGCAATCATACCAAACGTGGTCCGTACTGCGCCCATGCCACAGCTAAAGACGAGGGCGCTCCGGACAGGGTCAGCATCTTTGATGACGCGGAGATAGGCATCCAGATAGTTATCCTAGCAACGAGATAAGATGGATCCCGTCGGGACATAACAAGAAGAACAGGATTACCTCGATTGGGCGATCAGGCGAAATTGGGATGCTAGGTGGATTTAGTACATCACACAACGACGTCGGCAGAAAAAGACATGCCGGTGATACTGTAGGCGGTCAATATATGAAGTAACCATACGAGAGGAAGAGCCAGACCTCGACATTCCATCCGTCCAAGCGCATGGTTTCCCATAGCTCACGTGACGTCCTCACGTTGACGTTGTCTACGTGTGTCCAAGTCGGCAATATCGCACCTTCTCCACTCTCGGCGGCTTTCCGTGTGGCGGTAAATCAGTCATTGCGTCTCGTCAAGACGGCATCCCGGGAACGCACCGAGTTCATTGTGTGTCAAGATAAGCCCACCGTATCTATCCAAATGGAGAATCAGAACGGAAACAGTGTAGTCCATATCAACGCCTCCTACTTGCTGGCTTCTTGCAGGATATCGTGCTTCAGCCGATCTTCGATGGCCTCAAGATTTTCCGCCCGATCAGATAGGGACAGTGTCCTTCGCGGCTCAGATGCATCCCGCAGGACAAACGGACGCCCGGATATGTAAACTAATCGATAGCACAAGGGCAATTCGGTCAGGCGCGGCATGCGTCGAAACGCCTCGGGCAAAAACGCGAAATCTCACCAATCGGCTCCTCGCGTGTGGAGAACCAAACAACGTGAGAAGGGTCACGTGTGCCAGGACGGCATCTGAGCGCAGATAGTATTGCACGGAGACCCTGCGTTCGGGGTTGGGCAACACCAAACACATTAAGATTGCCCTGGCGGGGTGCCCTGAAGTTCGGCGCGCCGTGAACATTCAGATCCAGATCCAGGGCGCGTCCTGGAAAACGCCGTGAATGAGCGTACAGATCAAGCGATCCTGATGATAACCACTAACCAGAAGGATAATAGTCCGTTTTGAGGATGAAACCCCTTGTTAACACGCTCCCGGCTCTGGTCTTGACGACTGATGGCTCTGCACGCTTGAGACTGACCATCAGATCGAGGGGTCGCACCCCATCCTTAGCGGGAGCAGCGAGAAAACTCTCGCCGACGCGTGCGATGTCTGCATCGTGCGCGAGAGGTGACGATGCAGCAGACCTATCGAGATGAGGCAACGGAGCCGATGTTGCACGGACAAAACCAGATTTGCGCCCAAGAGCTGGAGCGTCGTCCCGCGGGGAACGTGACATGGAGTGCAAACACTGAGACAAGAAGCGGAGAAGCGCGATCCCGCGGTCCAGAGTGTCCGAGTCACGTGTCCTTTTGTGAAACGCCTTTACCGGCTCGCAGTACCGATTTGACCCGACTGCCAGCAATTTTCGACGGATCCGTGTAAGAGGGTCGAATGAATAGTCCCTCTGAATACGAATCGAGGCTCCGTCGCTGGGAGACTCTTGTTTACGTTACACCCTGCCATGCAAAGTGCTCGTTACGACGAAATTCCCCCTGAAAATTCCTTGCCAACGACACCCTGACCTGTTAGTGACTCAGTTCTAGAACCAACACCACCGCCCGATACGAATGTGTTGACTCGGCCATGTCACCGTTGAGATGGATTGATGCTAAACTCAGCGTGCCGCTCTCGGTCCGGCAACTAGCATCTGCTCCCGTTGACGCCGCAAGTGCGAAAATAGTCACGTGAGCCCATCAGACATGCACGGACTTGGCTCCACCTCCTTGGCTAGCATATGTTATGTCCACCTCATTTCATATATCTCAGCCAACTCCTCTGACCTGTCTATGCCCCCCCATCTCACTTGCCAGGCACCTCACCACCTGAATTTGCACACAGCTGCCCAGCCCCTTTTTTTTTTTTTTTTTTTACGGATGGCAGTCAGGCAAGAATTCAGACAAGGATTTGGGTGCATAACCTATACTTGACCTACATTTATTGCTGTATTGTTGCAACAGTGCTCCCCCCTGATACATATGTTTAATAAATTTGCGGTCGGGTGTCCGTTGTCCTCGCCATCCATATTTCTTCTTTGATAAACTCACGTGACTGCTTTCGTACTCCGAAAGGGCACAGTGGTGCGGCTTTTCATAATAATTTTCATAATAAAATCCCTATCACGACAGGATCGTGCTGCAGATTTGAAAACAACAGTCATGCTCGTGATCGTTGAAAGGTTGAAGACGTCCTCTTTGGGACCATGACACTCCTCTCACCCGTTCGGGGATAACATACCCTTCTTGGGAAAGGTAACGTACCGCCCGTCAAGGGTATCTGGCGGTGCCCCTCTCATGTTCGTGAAACGAATATGAGAATATCCCATGTCTAGGCCTTCAAATACGGTATGCCGTGGCGTTTCGAAAAGTATAAGACCAGGCGCCTCGCTCCGTCCTCCCGGCAGATGCTGCAATGCCATCGATGATTTCCTCTCCGACACTTCTCCTCGCTTTCTCTGTCTCGGCAATCACCCTTTTTGCCTATGTAAAGCGCAGGTCGCTTCGTCCCTTCAACTCGCCCCCAGGCCCGAGGGGTCTACCATTTCTGGGCAGTGCACTCGAGATAAACGCTTCCGAGCCTTGGCTTACCTTCACGCAATGGGCGTCGTCATATGGTTCGTGTCATTCTTGGACCAAAAACCACACTAGTCACGTCCAGTATGTTCTAGGTGATTTGGCATACTGCACTCTTTTCGGACGACGGATTCTCGTCATCCAGACCACGGACGTAGCGAAAGCGCTACTTGAACAACGCTCGGCCGTCTACTCGGATCGACCACCGGTCAAGGTCCATGATGAGTATGTCCATCACCTCAGAATCTTGTTCGTCTTACCTACCCACTTGCTCAGTATCGGCAGCGACTTCAACAGTGCACTACTCCAGTACGGGGAGAAATGGCGACTCCATCGGAGATTATTCCACCAATCGTTTCGCGCTGAAGCTGCGCGGGATTATCTCCCGACTCAGTTGCGAAAAGTCCGTCAGTTACTAATGGGCATCTACAAGTCGCCTGATCGTTATCAACGGCAAATTGAGCTGTAAGCTTCTCTGATACCGGCCCGTCACGAGAGACTGAGAATCGTTAATGCTACACAGCTACGCTTCTGCAGTGATCATGTCAGCTGTTTACGATTATGAAACTATTCCGCATGACGATCCCCTTGTACTGGCAGCGGAAAGGGCAATTAAGGCGTTTGTGAAAATATCCGGGCCGTCAACAGCTGCAGTCTTAGAGGCCTTCCCTTTCCGTTAGCTTCGATTTCCTTGTTTTGTGCTAGCTTCCTGCTGATGGTGATTCTCAGTACTGAAACTTCCCGTCTGGTTCCCTGGTGCTACGCTGAAACGCATGGCCATACAAGCCAAAAGTAGTTTGTATGAGATGATCGACGTGCCGTTCCGGTACGCTCATAACCGGGTGGTGAAGCATTTGTTCATTTCTGTCGCTCAATCGATCACCTCATGCCGTTTACTTTTCACATAGGCGTCCTGTACTTCCGGGAAATGCATGGTATCCGAGTCGCTCAGGCGCTTCCCGGGATCTGATTCCGAAGGCTTTGAATTCGCGTTGAAGTCCTCTTCTGCAACAGCTTTTATAGGTCAGCTACAGATTTATTTTTGATTATTTCATCAATTGACATGGAACGCGAATAGCTGGTGTTGAGACAGTATGTGTCTCGCGTCCTCATCGTGCGGGGTCTCACCACCTGAATAGACAGCATCTACGTTGGTCATCTTTGTCCTGGCGATGATGCACTACCCGGAGGTCCAAAAGCGTGCCCAGAAAGAAATCGACGCCGTCATCGGAACGCATAGGCTACCTGACTTCGAAGATAGGCCTTACCTTCCTTACGTGGACGCAATTCTACGCGAGACACTGAGGTGGCATCCTGTGTTCCCGTTAGGTAAGGGAACGCGTGAAGGGTGTATTGATTACTGATAAATTGCTGAAAGGCCTGCCACATTACACAACCAAGAGTGATGTTTACGAAGGGCACTACATTCCGGAAGGTGAGAGTATTTCCCTCTTGATACTTCCCTATCCTGACGGGGATGTAGGTTGCGTAGTCTTGGCTAACCTGTGGTATGTGTGTCCGCAGTTCGTCATACTGCGTAATTGTTCATTTATTACTAAGGGCAATGTCGCGGGATGAGACCAAATACCGCAATCCCACCGAATTCATACCCGAGAGGTTCTTCGATCAGGATGGTGAGCTCAACGACGATTCCGTCGCGCTGGCCTTTGGTTTTGGACGCAGAGTTTGGTAAGACATTTCTACCATGTGATCATGACTGAATAACTCACATTCAATCCAGCGTCGGTAGACACTTTGCGGATGCTTCTATATGGATAGCAATTGTTCATCTACTTTTCATGTTCAACTTTATGAAACCGATGGACGAGAATGGCGTCGAAATGGAACCAAACCCTGAATGGTCGACCGGACTCGTATCGTGGGTACATTATACTACTTTTTGGAACTCGGATGACTACGTTTGTCCCCAGGCACCCCCTCGAGCTCAAATGCCGTGTGGTTTCCCGGTTTCCTGGTATGGGCGCGGAGAAACTGATGGAGATGATTCAGTCCGGCGAATAAATGTGGCGCTGATGATCATTTGCACGGTTCGAGACTGATACTATTATGGTTTAATCCAGCATGGGTATATGCGCCTCCTTAGACATATGTTTTTCCTTATGGATTCTTTTAATTCCCGACTGATAAAATTCTGTACTGGGTTGTTATGTCAGTGATCATTGTTACCACATCTGTGGATTACGCCCTCCTGAGGCCTCAAGGCCTCATGACTTGGGACGTACGGACTCGACGTTTCTGGTCGTATAAGGTCCGATTGGCCTTCGCGACCCGCTCGTGGTCTTTCCCCACAGGTAAGATGTGTCGCTCCTCCTGTTATCCAGGACATCGTGACACCACTGATTATATGTGACAAACGCCACCGAGCAGCTTAGGGTCACAGACTTTACTCATGCGAGAAAGCAGGATCACAATTCAATACCAAAGGTGCGCCGCAACAACGTTCCGTCCCCGAGCACGATAACGCGAGTCTAGGGTCGCTATGATCATATCTTGTCATGTGAGTTGGGTACGTGTGAACAGACACTCTCATCACGGACATCGTCATCAGGGATACTGGGTCGTGAAAATGACACGATATGGAAGTCCGGGAGATCAGATCGCGCATACTCACCACAAACTCATTGTGCTAGTGATGCAACTGTACGTGTATCTGCACTAATGGGCGAATTTCTGTCAGCGGCTTTATGCCATATCCTTTGTCGAACAGGAAAGTCTGCCCTGTGTGACGATTCATTGACTGCCAAGGTCAATCGAGCCTGGTTGACGCAACCAACGCTCGCCACATGATTACGTATAGGGATCTTTGCCCCATCGAGGGCGCCATAGCTCGGCGGACATCGAAGACAGTACCTTTGGATGGCAAACACCATTTGGGGTCACCAATCAAGCGTTCGTTGATCGACAGCAGCCGTCACCTCGGAAATTTGACTTGCCGGCTATTGGCGACCGAGCCGCATCTCAGATTAAACAGTCGCTATCAAACTAGGACAAGCGAAGCGGCGCGTGGTGCTGACAGGTGCTCATTGTCTTTATGGTTAGTATGCTTTCATCCTGCGCCTAGAGGCGATCGACAATGCGGAGAACAGGCTGTCATGATTCACGACATACCTGCAAGGTGCCTGCCTAGCCATCTCGTCTCACCCCAAAACCAAGCCGCCACCTCGCTTATAAGATCGCCAATCCAAAGAGGCAAAGTTCTAGCTCACGTTCCGCAGGGGAAGCGCTTGGCTAGGAGGCCAAACCATTTCCCCGTAAATTTAACTCCGCCATATTGGTGCCACCAGCCTGGACCTAAAATCCCATCTCAGGGATTTTTTTCCGCCACGGACCGGGACCATAATTTGCATTTGATGATTCGATGAAAGATGCCCAAACCTGACGGGATCCCGCCAGAAATTGATGGCACTGGCTACCCCTGCTAAACCAAAGGTAGACAGAGCATATGCGTTTCTTGAGAAATGTCCTTACTCTTGAGCCTCAGGGACGTTGTTCTACGTGGAAGTGTGTGGTGTACCCCTATTGCGTGATGCTGCCCCTGATGTGACTCCCTCGCTCGCCTTTTCTGCTGTTTCAAATCCATCGTCCCTAAACGTCAAGAAAGATGCCGGGGGCCATGCTATGGATCGATGGAGTCAACTGCATGGTACACACGCGAATCCTTCACTCCGCCGGTGTAATACGAAGTTCCAAAGGTCCAATCTGGGCGTTGCTTGCTGTCAAACTACGCCTATACATATATGTGAAGTCGGCAGACTGAAAAAGTGGAACGAGGAGATTGAAGGCGGGGAATATACATGCCTCTCTTGACCAACACGTCATGATCACAAGGTAAGCAGAACTTGAAAGGTGCGCTGTGTATCCCGAGTACCAGCAAAGATGATGAACAATTGATTACGGATAATTCAGTCACAGTCGTTCAAATGAACCAAGAAAAGCTGACACTGTTCCCAGAGATGGACAGGCTGTGAGGACGAAAAAAGGGAATATCTATATTCTCGACGTAGGGTATCGCTGGGTCCTGAAGTTATGTGTGTAAATGTACCGGCATGGGAAAGCATGACGGTGCCCAATTGCTGCATTGTACCGGAAACTTTGCGAGCGTTATTTGGTGGGATGGCAGCAGAGTGGTCCGGTATGGCGGGATGTCCCCCTCAACTCGGAGCTTGGGGAGGTTTGCTGGCAAGTAGCGCGAGGGAAGACAACCAAGGGTCGTTTCGGAAGACGTTGGACACGAGACAGATGAATGATTGGTTGACGAGCGGTGGTCCTGTCGGGTTCTTCCAGCTTCGTCGTCGGATTTATTTATTGCTGTCCGTCCACCAGTAGTCTGCAAAATGGTCGAAGTCTGTAAAATCGTCAAGTAGTCGACCCCCTTTCGAAGCTCATCAAACTCCATGTCGACACTCTTCTCCAGCCATGATCAGCTACTCCGATCTACCAGGAGGAGTCACCAGAATCCCAGTCGGTGATGTATCCCCACCGAGCTGAGATAAAAGAGAGAGTATGACAGTTTTGTCTGTGATACACTGAGGTTCCGGATGGCTTAGACCCTTGATCAAGTAAAGCCATTCCTCATCAGGGCCCAAGGAACCGTGAAATCATCCATAGTAAAAGAACGAGACCCACAGCCATCTCGGCCTGACTGCGCATACCGTCTATCATCACAGATAGAAATCGCGTCACTTTCCGGGCCGTTTTATCCTGAACCCTCAGCTGATTGATCCGCTTCGATTTCAGCTACGTCGGCGTTCCTACCTGGGTTATGGTCTGGCTTTCGTCTCGAGCCCAACGAGTTGTATATTCTAATAATGTGATCAGCAGACTGTCAACGCGAAACCACAGTCCTATGACAATCACTGAAACCAATTGGGACCGGCAAAGAAGGCTGGTTTTAGTTGCGTTGGTACGCAAAGGCGAACCTGGTCCGACCTGCAATGTGCACTTTAGCATGTGAGCTCCCACTCACTACCCATAATATTGTTTGTCCGCTTTCAGGGGAGGTTCGTCGGCAGAGAACGACGCATCTTCGCACGCGCACAGATTGGTATCTCTTGTTGTGCCTCCGATATACATTGCGAGTATCAAGGTGGTATGATAAGGTGAACTGACATGATGTCGCCCGCAGAGTTCTCGAACAATTCGTCGACTCATGTGCACCCAGAATAGAGGGCTTTTTCCAGGTTGGAAAATCAGTGAAGATATGAGTGGCAGATGTGTCTTCTTCGTCACTGATCGCAGCGTGTAGTGTAATATCGTTGGGCACTGGCGTCCAAAGGTTTGCCTGAAGTGGACGCTCTCGTAAGGACTGCAACATCCACCGCTAGAGTCTACTGGAGCTGACTCGACGAGGTTCGAGAGTATCATGACTTCACTATTCGGACCGCGATTTAGAAAAGAGAATCAAGAGCGGTTTAGTGCACTGACATCTGAGTGGGGCCTACAAAGTTGTGGCGGCGCAACTAAGCCCATATCAGGGCCGCCCGCCCATTTCGGGATGTGCCCGAATTCTGTGGCCTCGTTGAAGCGTGCCCTCGCTCATTTCTCACCCCCACACCAAAGGACTAATACTCATCCATGTCCTCCCCCTCCAAGCCAGTCAACATCCGCAGCCCCCATGCTTTTGACTCGGCCACTTCTACCCCCACTGGCTCACCAGATATCCGAGCTCTTCGTGCCCAGTATCCTGGAACGCCCCCGGTACCCAACATCCCAGTCCGGTACACTCCGGTGGGCTCTTATTCGAACTCGGCTCGCGACGGGACTCCAAACGCGGCCCTCACCTCGACCGATTTATTGTCTAAACTCCACCGTCCATCCCCTAGCGCGATTAGCGCAAAGCGCCCAGCAAGTGCTGCGGCTTCTGAGAGCGCCGTCGACAGTAACATGGCTCAGTTGGACAATCTTCCTGATGGGGACAAGGCTAGAATACTTGGACGTCATCTGCTCTTGTCTGGACAACGCCAGCAGAGTCGCGCGGACTTGCGTTCCTCAGACAGCTCTGATCAAGATGCAGTTACCCTAGATGAGCATCCTACGAGGTCGCTGCAGCGGGATACATCCGAGACGTTCTCTATACCATACCATGCTCCAGGTGCAGATGTTACGTGAGTTCATCTTGGCAGTCACAAGTTCCGCTCGCGATTGACTACATCTCAGCCACGACATTTATAAGTGGCACGTTGATCAGACACGGCAGTCTGGTCGTCCGCGCTCTTCATCATACGCAGGATCTGTTGCACCACCCAACCCTGCATTCGAACATATCCACGAGCCCGGTGGTTTCAGGCGAAACTATGTTCTCTTACAAGCAAACAACCAAGGCACCAATGAAAGGCGAGCAACCAACAATTTCATCGATTTCCTTTATATCTATGGTCAATTTGTAAGCGAGCTTTCTCCTTATCAAGAGAGGCTGCCACATTAGTGTTAGGCGGGAGAAGACCTCGAAGAAGACGAAGATGGGGCTGAGGACGAGGAGTCTACTGAACAATTTGCTCTTCTTCGACATCACCCCTTGCCAACGAGACTCAGCCATTGTTAAAGCCGGCTGATCGGTCGCGTTCTCGGTCTAGGCGAAGAGCCGCGTCCACCAGTGCTCACGGCGATGCAACTGTGACGCAGGCTGTCTTGATGGTGGGCATCCCATGCAGTTTCGCATGCACTATCCTAACACTGGTCTTTCACCAGCTTCTGAAATCGTTCGTAGGCACTGGCGTATTGTTTCTCGGAAAAGGGTAAGATACTCTCCACTCAAGGGTTCTATTGATGATCTCCACAAACCGAATAGATTCGCCAATGGAGGGCTAGTCTTTTCAGCCATCACTATCACATTTGTCGCATTGATCAGCCTATATTCATTTTTGCTCCTGATTCGGACAAAATTTGTTGTTTCTGGTTCCTTTGGAGGTAAGTTATCCACCATGCGTCCAATCAACACCATACACACAATGTGTAGATATTGGCGGCGCGCTGTATGGACCTTGGATGCGATATGCGATCCTCTTCTCTATTGCAATATCTCAAATTGGATTTGTCGCAGCTTACATTATCTTCGTCGCGGAAAATCTTCAGGTTAGCCTTTTTTATTATTATTGAACGACATGGTAATGGCGTAACTCCCTTCCACAGGCCTTTGTGTCCGCAGTTACAAATTGCGTAACCAACCTCTCCGTCCCATTCTTTATTCTCATTCAGCTAGTGATCTTTCTACCACTGGTTCTTATCAGGAACCTTGCGAAACTAAGTACGACCGCCCTCGTCGCAGACGTTTTCATCCTCGCTGGATTGCTTTATATATTTGGAAGTGAACTTTCCATCATTAGCGATAGGGGCATAGCGCAGGTTCAGATGTTTAATTCGCGAGATTACCCTTTATTCATCGGGTGAGTGCCGATTTCGATCGAGTATACAATTTTCATTAACGCGTTGTAAAAGTACTGCCGTTTTTTCGTTTGAAGGGATAGGCTTGGTACGCCTCACATTAATTTTGAACCCCAAAGCAGTGATGAACTGGTCCAGGTTATCCCAATTACGGATTCCATGCGCGAACCGCATAAGTTTCCTAAAGTTTTGACTGGTGTCATGCTTGGGACACTCGGTACTCATTACCTCTTACCTCGTCTGTCGCTTTATACTTACTTCCGGTCAAGTGCTCTTTGGTGGAGCTGGCGCTCTTGCGTATTTGACTTTCGGGTCAGACGTGAAAGCAGTCGTCCTGGTCAACCTTGACGAGACGAACAAATTTACACAAGCTGTTAGTCTGTTCACTCATCAGGGGGATCCCGATCGCTTGATAAATCGGCGAAATAGGTCCAGTTCCTATATTCTATCGCGATTCTCTTGTCCATCCCACTCCAGTTGTTCCCGGCCGTGCGTATTTTGGAGAACGGCTTGTTTGTGAGGAGCGGTAAACGGGATCCGCGCGTGAAATGGCTTAAGAATCTTTTCCGTTTCGGTGTGGTAATACTCTGCACGGTGATCAGCTGGGTTGGTGCTGCGGATCTCGACAAGTTTGTTGCGTTGATCGGTAGTTTCGCATGGTGAGTTTGACTGTCCAAACCACACACTCCGCGGAGAATAACTCGACGTTCTAGTGTCCCGCTGACTCTTGTGTACCCCGCGATTCTACACTACAAGGCAGTGGCAAAGACTTCGATGCAGAAGACAGGAGATATCCTGCTGGGCGTCGTAGGGATGACCGCAATGATATTCTCCACTGTTCAGACTATCAAGGAAAGCTGTTCCGCACGTGTCCTGTAGTGTGATTCTGATTACATCCCACAGCTCATGGCCGAGGCGCCTGCATCTGATCCAGCACCTGGAAGGTGCTGAACACTCGAGGCCAGAGAACTGGACGTGGACGTGGAATGGAAAAGTAGAGGGTTGTTCTTCAGGTCTCGTACATCTAGAGCGTTCTTCTTGGCAATGAATAAGTGTTGCCCAGGAATTCATCTTCCTGGTGCCAACAGTCCATCAACCTTCTGCTCACACAGGAGAGGACACGCTGGAAGAGAGAAAGCTGTTGCTCGAAGTCTGAGTATTTGAGCCTGTGCTACGTGCCAGTGCCCACGACCATAGTGCGGGGCTGTCGATGGCGTTATCTGTGGAGTGACGCAATCTTGCGTGGGTAGATCGCCGTTGCGGCGTTGGAACTTAGCTAATAGTTGGGCTTCCTCAGTGCTTCGCGCCCTAACGAAGGCTAGAGTTACGTTGTAGCTGGATCGCGGTTGTGGGATTGCCACCTTCCCGCAACTACTCAGGATGTCGAATTGCCGGCCAGTCCAACTTATGCTTAAGCCGTTACTACACATCCTCTCTAGCCCTCGGGTCCAGAAGCGCGTTGCGAAGCTGACCATGTGCAGAGAGGTGCGGTAACCGCGACGGGAATTGATGCCATGTGGAATTGATGCGGAAACGTGTCATCCCGTTGGAAAACGTTCGCAGCTCGCAGACATCCTCACCGAAACCACGATGGGAATCGTACATAAAGACTAATGTATGATTGACCATTCTGTGCTTTCCCGCTGGAACCCATCCTATTCCTCCCGCAGGTTTCGCGCCTTGCGTCGAGAGAAGCCCACAGCAACTGTATTGGCCTAAGATGTCTGTAGCAGCTGATGATCCATCCAACCAACCTCGCGTCCGACGAAAGCCCGCTCCCAGCCTGGAGCTGGAGGCGCGCTACCCCACGCCGGACCCAGACGATCCCTTCGCACCGCTTTCCGTCCTTCGTAGTCGTACCGCCAGCACTCTGAGCAGTGTCGGTGCTCCTCTCACCTTTCGTGGTGATTCGACCGCACATCTCCCAACCCTTCCTTATACCGGGGGTAAATACCCGCCGGATGTATATCAAACATATGTCAATGTCGATGCACCGTCAGCCACCACGCCCACGGAGAATCTGGGTGTCGTGACAACATTCGCTCAAAGTACATTCGACATCTCACCCACCACTGATGGGTGTCGACCAGAGGAACCTATTTGCCACCTACTAGACAATCCTGCGCGCTTTCCAGTCCAACGTCGACGATCCCGCTCGGCCGTGTCGAGAAAAGAAGCGCGCCATACGCTTCCCACTCCACCTAGGAACTCACCATATGGACATTCGAAACTGCCACCATATGCCCTCGCCAGCGCATTGTCGTCGACGCCGGCATTCACCACGGAACCCATGCCCATCTCACCCGCCTCATCTATCGGACGGGGCAGCGAGAGCGCGCGTTCGTTCATGTCCCGTGTGCAGTCTGATGCAGGATGTCCCGCCCCGTCCTCTCCGCTGCGTCTCACCTTCTCTGCCGACGACCCTGTGGCGGCGCCGAGCAAGGTTAAGAAGTTTACGCGGCTATTGCCAAAGAAAATGGGGATTCGTCCGAGTCTGACCCACCAATCAACTGACAACTTGGCCCTGAGTCAGACAAATGCTTCTTTCACGTCATTTCCCCACCTCCCCCCCGAGCGACCATCTAAGTCCAAGCACATCTTAGAAGAGAACACGTTCCACGCCCGTCGCAAGTCTACGACACTCTTCCCAGCAGAGATCGTCACTCGTCTACACACCATGGATGTCTCTAGCCCAGTTCGCGACTCGACCACTGGATACGTTTACGAACCTCTCACGGATGCTGAGCTCGGTCGCACGGGCAGTCTGCGCAGCTCCTCACCTTCCCATTCTTCCCATGCGTCATATTCGCTCCCACCCGCTCCCAAGGCACCCACCCATGTACGCTCTCTGACGGCCATCGAGGGTCGTAGCTTTGGTCCCGCTGTCAATTCTTTGCTCGAAGCGGCACGACCGCCTACGGCCAGGTCTGCCCAGTCCTTGTCCCCCGTGACATTTGATGAGCATGCACTACCAACACCCAGGCAGCTCAGTGACGCTGCCTCATGTTTCGTCATCGCTGAAAACGGTCTGCGTGTGCCATTTGGCGAGCTCTTCCGTGATCAAAAGACGATTGTTATTTTTATCAGGCATTTCTGGTAAGGCTTATTTCGGCATGTGAATGATCCTGCTGATCGGGGCATAGGTGCCCCTTATGTCAAGATTATATGTTTTCTGTGACAGACAATGTTGACCCGAGGATGCTTAAAGGAGCCAATGTCAACTTGGTCGTTATTGGAAACGGCTCATACAATTTGATAAAATCTTACCGACGTACGTGTTTCATCCACTGCATTGGTCCCGATGGATCAATTGATGGTCCGTATAGAAATATTCCGTACTCCTTTCGCCTTTTACACTGATCCCACGCTACGCCTCCACAAAGCACTGGGCATGACCCTGCGTTTGATGGAATCCAAATCACAGCGTAAGCGTGGTGGTTATGTGCGACATGGACACATGGGCGGCATTGCTATGGTCTTCAAAAATGCTCTCCGTGTCGGCATGCCCGTGTGGGAGAAAGGTGGTGACTTTGCGCAACTGGGTGGCGAGTTTGTCCTAGGTCCCGGGTAAGGTTCTTCCGGGTCCGCTTCCTACAGAGCGCTGATCGGGTTGCAGGATGACGGCCACTTATGCCCATCGCATGCCAAACTCTCGCTCTCACGCACCAATCATGCGTGTTCTAGCCACTCCAGGCATAGGTTTGCAGTGTGAGAAGCTCGCGCCAACATCCGAGGCTATTGTGCGGGCGACTGCATCGGCTCTCGATGAGGAACAGTGGATGGAAGAACGTCGCTTGAGCCTGGCAAGGATCCGAGAGCGAAAACTCGCACGCAGAATGGGGGTGGCGTTTCCCAGCGCCAACGAGGCCGAGGAACTCCAGGTGGTACTACCCAAAATCGTCCCCCCTGGCAAATTGGATCGATCGGACAGTATCGAGGAAGAGGAGGAGGATAAGGGTACAGAAGAGGACCTACAGGCGACGCCCACTGTCGAAACTACGACTTGTCAATCCGGTCACGAGGGCACGCACAACCCGATAGCAGAGGATGGAGAGGTGGAGAGTACAACTGTTAGCTCTCGCACGTTATCGGACTCGGGCTCAGATCGCACGGGAACCGAAGAGGCTGAGTCCCACACTTTGCAGGACAAAGTAACGACGCTGGATCTCGAAGATTTGAGCGTACCCGAGGTTATAAACTTGTAGAGGCTGATGGATCCCCCGACTGTTGTTGTCTCTTAACTATGCTTATTTAGACATTCGTTATGTTCACATCTAGGCTTCTAGCGCTGCTGCCTCGAGCGATGTTTGGTGCGGGCACGAGTAGATCGGTTTCCACTCTGTAGCGGCAACATCTGCTTATCATTCCATCGTTAACCTTGTTTGTCCACTTTGCTCGACATGTACAGGGCTCCACTGACCGTCCTCTCTAAGCTCGATGATTAGGCTATAACGATCCCCGCCACCGAGGCGCAATGTGGATCATATAGAAGACTACACACATGAAATCACCAAGGCTTATGGGCGGATTCGTTGCTGACATCGTCCGCATACAGACTACCCCGCCCCACATACGTGACGTGATGTCGAAGTCGGACGACGTTTTCCGAGTTGCAGCTCTCTTCAAGATTCCTCGATCCTAGGCTGGATAATACGTGGATGTACGGATGCGCAGACGGGGCGGTACTCACCCTGGAAGAAGTCCACCTTCGCATCTTCTTCTGACCTGATATGTGGTGGATGGGACGTCGCGTACGCAAGCAAGTGTTCCGTCGAGTGCACAATAGGCATCGACCTGCCGCAGAGGTAGGTCGATGAGCTCTTTCGAGACCAATGTTCCGAGGAGGCCGACCGGGACGGCGCTTCTGCGATGTACGACAACGATGGCCCCGAATCGGCGTTTTCGACCGCTGTGTATGTGGCCGTTGGGGCTCGGCGCGAACGCTGCGACTCCTTGTTTGGTTGCACTTTTCTCGCCGACGGGGACGCGATCTAATCTTGAGTCAAAGCTCGAAGCCGTCAAAAAGGTATCAATCCAGAAATTTACTGGCGATGCACTAGTCGACGGGGAACACATGCTGAACTACGGGAATACCGCGCAGTCCGGAGAAATGTGGTGAATCATTTCGGGGCTGACCTGGCCGAGCGAGCTTACAGCTTGCGAGATTTACAGAATTCGTCTCAGCAAACGGGTCAATCGATCGAAGGTGCAGTGGCGCCCAACGAAATCACATCCCTCTGAGCTGCTTTGATCCTACCCCTAGTCCTTGCTCTCTGCCTCGCCTTCTTCGCCATGGTGTTCCTGCATTCTTCCACCTTGAGTATCCCCACCACCTTTCTCGCAGCCTCTACATCATTGCATAAATAGAATGCTTTGATGAACATCTTGAACAATGGTTTTGAATGCTTCTCAAATGAAATGAAGGACGAGAGCTTCAAAAAACCTGACGAATCCAGAGGCTGCATCTGTTGTGTGCCGAATGGTGGATGCAGGGACGAGTAATCTGCAGCGGGATACCCGCCCCTAACGAGCTGATCGAACAGTTCGCGAAGCCGAGGGGAATTGAATGCTGACCGCCAGTTGATCATGACCTTGATCAAGATGTTGGCCGTCACTCGGTCAGGTCGAAAGCCGTGGTGCTTAACAAGATTTTCCAACAATGCAAGGACTTTGCGGACACGTCTTCCATTTCGTGGCGTAGGCTGGCGAGAAATCCCGTAGAGCAGAATGTTACCCAAAACGGTACAGCGTGCGGAGGGAATGGTAGCCGCTGCGCGAGCAAAGATGTGTTTGGCGACAAGAAGCCGTCCTGACCTCAGAAGCTCTTGAAGCGAATGTTCAAGAGGAGGCCCTGCACAGGGACTGCACCGCAGGCGAGAAGATAGTCTAAGCGATGGTGGGCCGCGGAGAGGAGTGGTTCGTTTCGACGCCCGGAATGCCTTGGTTTGTATCACGATCCGATCTTTTAGGATGGACAGAGATCGAGCAATTGTAGGATGAACGACGGCAATAGCGTCAAGCAATTTGCTAGCTGTGGCAAATTGCTTGTGCAGTAGTAACACACGGCAATACCGGACAAGGAATCGCGATGGAAAATAATTGGGTATCCTTCTGAAGATAGAAAGCACCACAGGAAATAGCTGGTTACCTCTGCCGTGCTGTGCTAAAACAACAAACAACTGTTCAAGATGTCCTCGAAAGTGCTCAGGGGGAGTGTGTGAGTGATACAAAGCTGCAAGTTCATCAGCAATGGCAACAAAGGCACTCTGGGGATGGCGAATTCGTGGGCTCTCTCTAAGGTTGCGTGCGATCGCGGAAATAACGAATCCTCGTTCTTCCAGAGAAAATCGACCATCGTTGAGAGAGATAGCTTGATGGGGTGTCCCGTATTGAGCAAAAGACATGGCAAGAATATGAGTTGCTCCCGGATCAGGTCCCGTATTCCTCCTTGGCGCGATACTGTAAAGCGTGTAGGCGAGGGCCGCATCCAAGGGTATGAGAGCTTTCACGGCAGAGACGAGGACCTGGTGTTGCAGCTTCGGGTCTAAAGAGAAAGCCTCCAGCGCAGTTAGCACCACGTCGGGGAGCGGGCCCTGGACACGCACTGCCGCTGCAATGTATTGAGCGGCAAGAAATTTTTGCGCCGATGTCCGCGGACCTCCCAAGCTACTTTCTGCACGATAAAAATCTCGACAGTCAAAGAACAGGCTCGCATCTGCTAGAGTGCCTGCTATCTTGAGAAAGGATGCGATAATCGCACACGCGAGATCTCGAGACACCAGGCGTGATTTCATAGTCGTCAACCATAACTGGTATAAACTGCGTGTTGCTTCTGATACTTCTCTTGTACGAGTGCGTTGGGTTGCGAGTGTCGAGGACAGTTTTTGCGATGCTTTTTCCACAGTGGCAAGACCAAAAATAACTTGCCAACACGAGGTTACCAGAGGCATTGCATGACTGCTAGTCCAGCGAGTCCCATTAAAATGCGAGATCTCATAAGTGTTGAAAATGGAGAACAAGATCAGCGAATTCCAGCGCAGAGGAAGTGGATGCGCCGGGGAGAAAACAGAAAGAAGGCAGCCTAGGCGGGTCCATGATTTGTCACAAGGTAAATGGCCAGTGAAGTCAAACAAGGTGACAGAGAGGGAACGAGCTATCGCCCCGGTATCCAAAGCGCAGTCATCCAAGGTTATATCGGATAGACCATTATGAAGGATGAGGCCGGAGATTTCAGGGGTTTCCCGACAAGCACGTCTCCAAAGGGCGGTAAGGATGGCCTCTTGTGACTGGATCGCCAAAAGTCCCCCATGCTGGACAACCAAGCGATAGAGCAGACACCGCAACCACGGACGATACACTCGATGAGTGCGTAGAAGGAAAGCAAGATCACGGGCGGCTACGTCAAAAAGACGAGGATCTTGAATGGCTAGGAGGGTCTCAAGGTAATAACCGTGCAAGCCGGGATGATGGGAATGACGACGAATGATATGGTAGTGCATGCGCGCACGTAGAACGGCACTGTAAGCGTCGCTCGAAGGAGCTATAGAATTTGTATGCAGCATTTGGCACATTCGAGGAAAGAGAAACTTACGTTCTAAATGCTTGGCTCGAACCGTTGCAAGCTCAGCACACATCAGCCAAAACCGATCAGAATCCTGGAGGGACATTCCGCTTTCCAACTTGTATTTCCCTACTTTCAGGACAAAGGCCCAATGAGTCCTTCGAGTAGACATCCCCAACAGACGAGATGCCAGGGGAACTCTATACACAACAGGTACGTGAGCATCGATGGACAACGATCCAAACAAGGCCATGAGAAAGGTGAGCATCTTGAAATCCAGCATCCCAAGCTGGCCCCTTGACTCCGCGCGGTAGTACAGTGAGCGAATGGTGGTTGGAGAAAAAATTAGAGGGTCGTCTGATGTAACATTTTCTGAGGCTAGAAACCGTCTCAACGTGTCAATAGCAGAGTGACCGATTCGAAGGCGTGCGGCTTCCCTCGGGTGGCAATTTTCCAAGATTCCTGCAGAGGACCTGAACGACAACGACGAAACACTTTGAGATTCAGTAGGGTGAGATTCTGAAGATGATAGAGGAACAACAGAGGTATCCGGTTCCTCGGCCACGTTTGCTACAGGGACTGCCGTGTCGGTATCTGCGCAATTGAACTGGGAACTCGAAAGTCGTAATGTCGGATGGTTAAAATAGCAGAATCTGAAAAGTGGTTAGGCTTGATCTGAAGTTATATACAGTGCGACACTCACTTTGGATTGCCGTCGTGACCGCCACCAAGAGCTCGGACGGTCGACAGACGCCATCGCAACATCCCATTTCATTAATGAATTTCAGGCGTGAACAACTTCAAAAGTTGGAAGTCACGTGCCAGACATATTGAAACCTCGGCATAGTCCGTCGGATACTAAACCTTATTTAAGAACTGGCACGGCAATTCCCGGCCATCATTGACTGTCAAACCTTGTAATCGAGGAGTAGACACACTTCACATCCCTGACCAGTCGCCTTGAAATATCCGTTGGCACTGCTGGTATATATTCAAGGGTTTCACATCCTGTCGTCCGACTCACCATCTCCATAGAGGTCAATCGGGAGGCACTAGTTATCCGCTCAAAACTACCTGTAGCAAATATGTGAGTTATGCGCGCGCCAACACTCGGAATTCGTTCTCAGTAGCGTGTTCAGTAACTACACAAGACAATGGGTGCTACTCGTGCGCAAAAAGAAATTTACTTCACCAAGCTAAAGGACCTCATCGCCAAATATCGTGCGTGTGGTGATGTCCCTCACGGAGGAGTTTAGTAACCCCACCCATTTAGCTTCTATCTTCTTGGTCAATGTCGACAATGTCGGTTCGAACCAGATGCATCAGATCCGTACCGCCCTCCGTGGAAAGGGCATTGTTTTGATGGGCAAGAACACAATGGTCCGCCGTGCCCTCCGTTCCATCCTTTCCGAGCACCCTCAGTTTGAGAGGCTCCTCCCACATGTCAAGGGAAACATTGGCTTTGTGTTTACTGCTTGCGAGCTCAAGGATGTCCGTGATATCATTATCGCCAACAAGGTGGCTGCCCCTGCGCGTGCGGGTGCCTATGGCCCCAAGGATGTCTTCGTCCCAGCCGGTAACACTGGTATGGAACCTGGAAAGACTTCCTTCTTCCAGGCCCTTGGTATTCCCACAAAGATTGCCCGTGGAACCATCGAAATCGTGTCAGACGTTCAGGTTGTCACTGCTGGTAGCCGTGTTGGACCATCTGAGGCCACCCTTTTGAACATGCTGAACATCTCTCCGTTCACCTATGGTATGACCGTGGTTCAGATTTTTGACTCTGGGAACGTTTTTGCTCCGTCGGTTCTTGACATCGACGAAAAGGAACTTCTCGACCGTTTCTTGTCCGGAGTCAAGTCAATTGCTTGCATCTCGCTCGCCCTGCAGTACCCGACGATTGTCTCTGTCCTCCACTCCCTTGTCAACTCGTACAAGAATCTTATTGCCGTTTCCCTGGCTACGGAGTACACCTTCGAGGGCGCCGAAAAGGTAAGTTTCGCGTTATTTGCCGGTTACTTGTGATGCTTTCAACACTATCACACTGAAAATGCTGAATTTTACGATGCAATCCTCATTTCGTTGCTGATATTTTACTATCTTAAATGAACCTTTCCATTTCTAATTCCCGTTACCCAGGCCAAGGCATTCTTGGAAAACCCTGAGGCATTCGCCGCTGCCATTCCTGTTGCTGCGGAGTCCGCTGCTCCGGCTGCTGTTGAGGAATCCAAGGCCGAGGAGAAAGCCGAGGAGAAGGAGGAATCTGATGACGACATGGTAAGCCGATTCGACAGCGCATTGTTATACCCTGACTGAGTGATCTTCCAGGGCTTCGGTCTCTTTGACTGATCACGATGCATATGTCGTGTACCATGTCTGCTGTGTGCTACGTGTAATGCAGAATAATGAGAGCATCGTGCATCCGGGCTTTGTCGAGCTAGTGTTCGAGGCTGCTGCAAATATCTTCATTGGATGATTCACTGGCTTTGCAAATGGGGTATTTCGGAACAAAGAACGAACTTGTAACTGACACCGGCGTGCTGGCATGAGAAACACGGAGCGCCCTGCCCAACGTCGGGCGGTTTTTGTCTGAGTCAGATGCGACGCCATACTTGTGGGCAGTGCTCATTGGTCCGGAAAACCTTCTCGTTAAAGACAAGGTCGCCCGTCCTCGGTTCAGACTCTCACAACGCGCTATAGCTACTTCGCCTTACGTTGCTGTGTCTGGGCATTGGAGCACTAGCACGTTTGCCACGGTTGAAACGTCCAAGTTATTGGTCTCACAAGCTTCCTCACTTCTCGCGTTCCAGTCTGGCAGATCCGATAATCTCCCTTATCCGGTCCTCGTACATGGTTTCTGTAGGCCCTTGCTCTAACTCGTAGCTCTTTATAATCCCGGCACTGCCCTGTCATGCCATCTCAACTCTTTCCTCACCCATCCCCCAACTTCGCCGACATGAACCCCAGTCAAGGAGGGCATCTCATCGTTGTCTCCAACCGGCTTCCTATTACAATCACCAAGGATGCCTCAGGCGAATACCATTTCAAGATGTCCTCGGGTGGACTCGTGTCCGCCCTTTCTGGTTTCAAGAAGTCGCTGAACTTTACATGGATTGGCTGGCCGGGGTTCTTCATCCCCCCGAAGGATCGTCAATATGTCGACAAGCGGCTCATGGACGAATACTCTTGCCAAGCTGTCTACCTCGACGATGATGTTGCTGACCGCCACTATAATGGTTTCTCCAACTCCATCCTATGGCCACTCTTCCATTACCACCCCGGCGAAATGAGTTTTGATGAGGAAAACTGGACGGCCTACCGCCAAGCCAATTTGCAGTTCGCCGAGGTGGTCCGCGCACAGATTACTCCTGGTGCAATGGTCTGGGTGCAAGACTACCATCTCATGCTCCTTCCCATGATTCTTCGGGGGCTCGTTGACGGTTCAGCAAGCGGAGACTGGCAAAGGCGAGAGCTGTCCAAGATTACGGAAGGTTTCGAGGAGAGCTTCTCCACCAACACGGAGAAGATTCCCGACGTCAAGATCGGCTTTTTCTTGCACACCCCTTTCCCGAGCAGTGAGATTTATAGGTGCGTGGCCCGTCCGGTTCCGGTCCGGCCGTACTGACAAGCGCCCAGGATCCTTCCCGTTCGCCGTGAAATTCTTCTCGGCATACTCTTCTGCGACCTCATTGGGTTCCATACATACGACTACGCTCGTCACTTCTTATCCTCATGCACGCGTATTCTCGGCCTGCCGACAATGCCCAATGGCGTCGAATTCGAGGGGCGCTTGGCACACGTTGGCACATTCCCCATCGGGATTGAGCCTGGCTCTTTCATCGAGGTGAGGGTTGTGCATGTCGTATGAGGTCCCTCACCGAACAAGAGGACGGGAACAGAACTTGAGGAAAGGTTCTGTAAAGTCACGTATCGCCCAGTTGGAACAGCGATTCGCGGGTGTGAAGCTCATCGTTGGCGTTGACCGCCTCGACTACATTAAGGGTGTCCCACAAAAGTTGCACGCGCTCGAGCTTTTTCTCACACAACACCCGGAGTGGATCGGAAAGGTGAGCACTTGTATGCACAAGAGCACGGATGACATTAACGTTTCTGGAGGTGGTGTTGGTCCAACTTGCCGTTCCCTCCCGCCAAGACGTCGAGGAGTACCAGAACTTGCGATCGACTGTAAACGAATTGGTCGGGCGTATCAATGGTCGTTTTGGGACAGTGGACTTTATGCCAATCCATTTCATGCACAAGAGCTTGGCGTTTGACGAGCTTTGCGCCCTCTACGCTGTCAGCGACGTCTGTCTTGTCTCTTCCACCAGGGACGGAATGAACCTCGTAAGGGCACATGTCGTCACTTGCGGCATCCACTGACGTCCGAATTGCATTAGGTTTCGTACGAATACATTGCGTGTCAACAAGCTCGCCAGGGTGTTATGATCATTTCTGAATTTGCCGGGGCTGCTCAGAGCCTCAACGGGTCTATTGTTGTGAACCCGTGGGACTCGCAACAAGTCGCAAACGCTATCCATGAAGCTGTCACGATGGACGCCGAGACACGTGCTGAGAACCATCGCAAGCTGTTCAAATACGTCAACAAGTACTCCGCGGCCTTCTGGGGATCCAGCTTTATCAGGGAAATGAGTCGACTGAAACAAGACGTTGTAGACAAAGAAGGTCAAGCAGAACTGACCCAAAGGGTCGATGAGGAGCCAGGGAGCGACTTGGTGAATGGGCACGTACCTACCCCGCAGGTGGTAAGCCCCACACCATGAAGCTCAGAGAAGGTATGACTTCGTTATTTAGGTACTAACACGGGGGACGGTTGTACGCACACCTCTCCGATCATCCAGCGTGTCCATTCGTTGGCTTTTCTATATGATTATTCCTTTTTTGCGCAAGCTGTCATGACGAGCCGATTTTCTAGAACACATAGACGACAGTATGATACGCATTTTCTGGGTCACTACTTTTCTTCTAGAATTCTGGTCATCACGTGTACGCAACGCGCGGTCAATTGCATTCGGTTAGAGGATCTACACGAGTTCAGCGTGGGGAGTGTAATGGAAGTGCCGTCCCTTGCGTTGCGGGTGGGTCATGCATGTACGGGGGGGCGACACCGTGGCATTCTAACTCCTTCATGAAACTGTCGTAGTCAGGTGCACCGCGCGGATGTGATTTCATTGTGTGCACTGTCCCGTAGCGAGCTTCCCATCAGACTGCGCAGGCTAGGGGTTGAAACGTTTGACTGTCACAAGCGATCTCTACAAGCTGGGTCGCTTTCCCAACGAGCTGGTCTCCTGGTGATCAGACTGCCTGAGAACGTTTCTCTGGACCACGCAGGCGATGCCCAAAGCCTCCGTCCCGGCCCGCCACCACGTTGTCCAATCCTCCACCTACGTCTCTGCCGCAGAGCGTTACCACTCCCGGCTACAAACAGCATGTGTAACGACCATGCGCCCTCTTAGAAACAGCGCGTCTGTTGGGGGAGTCGACTCTGTTCGTGGCCCAGATGAAGCTCCCGCAGGCCCGTTCCATGTGCGTGGCTTCCAAATCGAACGTGGTGACGGCCCCTTCGAAAGCTTTCTCCAAGACTTGGCGCACTCTCTGCCATCATTCCCATACGTATCTTTACTAACCTCGCCGTAGTTGTGCCCTTCCTCGTTCTCCGCTCCGGTCATTTGACGTTCCTTCATCCCTTGTGATTTCCACATGCCGTTTTTGCACAAACAATGGGGAGAATCTCTTGGCAATTCGGACCTCGCTTCTAGAATGGTGCGGCGTCCTATCTCGAAAAACGAATTCGAGCCTTACGGCTGGACGTTCGAAATGACAAGTCATGCTTTCGCGCGGTCAGTCTCACCCAAATGCCAACAGGGTCCTTTCAAGAGCTGCAGGCCCCATTGTCGATCGCAACTTGGGCTGTGTATGCCTGGGGGCACATCACTGTCACTACGGCACGATGGTTGGATGCATCCTGCAGTAGATTTGTCTCACACGGTCATCTGAAAGCTGCCACCCATTATGGACGCATGTGTGCGGTGTCCGACGCCCATAATATGACCCGCGTAATAGTCAGCCTTTTAACGTTGGGCGGCCACACTGGTTAGGCCCTTCAAGCTGCGGAATCCGCCTGATGGGAATATATTCGAGTGCCAATGAGTAAGAGAACATAGCCTGATGGCAGTCCCGTCCATGGGACGAAAGACAAGTTCGCCGTGTCCGCTCTGGCGTCGTGCGTTTCGTCCGGGGCAAAAGGTGCGGCGCTCTCTGATCAGCTATTATGCCTCACCACATTCGCCTGTACGTGGAGTCGGTAGTGATGATACATTCTGGTGGGTACTGTCGTGGTAACCACTACAGGAGTACTCTGGAAGGATGCCTAAAATGAAGAATCACTTACTTGGTAAACAAAATTTCCCATCCACAAGTCATAGCCTCGATTGATTCGTATCACCGTGGGCACCTGCTGAGTGAATTCGGTGGTGGCGAGTGATCCCAGCTGTGAAACATGTCGGACTTACACATGTCAAAACCTCACAGACGGCGTCCATTGTGTGATTCTTGTGTGGCGATTGCTCATTTGATACATATTGAACGGCTCCCTGGGCAACGATGGAACTGTTTCGCTAGGATCTCCGCGATAAGGCGAGCCCATTGTGTCATCACCCTTGACCATGAATTCTTCCGAATAGGCCCTATGATGGGTTCCATACGGTGCCCTTTACCTCTAAGGCGAGCGCGTTATCTTGACAAGGCTCCTTCCAACAGGACTGACGGATGTTGGAATGGTCTACGGGATCGGAACGTGAAGAACTTTTATTTCCGCCGCGATAAAGACGAGTCTTTCTGGAACATCCACGGCTTGGTTCTGTCGGGACAATTATAAACTTTTTTCATGGGTTTTGGTGACTTGGAATGTTCTGCGTGGAACGGCAGGCTGTGTCGGATTACTAGACTTGCCCTTTCTGGAATGCCGAATGCCGGAGAAAAAGGTTTTTGCCGAGCTGGTTCTTGGGCTGGCTTAGAAACCCGTTCATGGTTAGCCCGTAAAACAATCGCTTGAGCTGTTTGCTGGCCATCCTCCAACCACAGCTCTCAAATGACTCAGTAGAGTAGTTAAGCGATAACGTTACTCGTCAGACCTGTTGCTTCATTTCAGGCATTTCGCAGGTGGGCCTTGGGGTATGTATTAGGGCTCCCAGGTACAACAACTAGCCTAATATGATGATCAATACACGCCTTGTAAGCGTGGACTCGGAACCTCACTAAACAAGCAAGGGGATTTAATCGCGAGGGGAAAGCCTGATCGATATGAAGTATCCCCTCTGCTGACGACACTGGTAGTTGACAGGGGTGGAAGATCAGGGTACTTGCGTCGCCACTCGCCAGACAGGTGGCAAGGGCAGACATACCATGTTCGCTAGGGTAAAAGGGGTAATGGTGCGCAGTAGGCTGCATGTGGAACTGCATTGCGCAGTCGCGGCCGACAGGGTGCCTCGGGCCGAAGCTGGGGGGCTGGGCAGTTGGGATACGCATTCACCGGGATCGAACAAGGCTACTGGTGGTGCAACGGAGGTGATCAGACTATGCACGGGGCCCAAGAGGCGTGTCAAGACAGGAGATGTCGCACGTGTTGTACTGACCGACGAGAGATAGCGATTATGAGTGTGAATGACGTAATGGCTTACGGGGCGGGAAGGTGGGCTATACTGATCTGTTCTTTGAACCGGGACAGGCGAGGTCAACTCGCTTGACTGCTTCCTTTTTTGAGTGGGACCCTCTGTCCTGGCCACCCTTGGTTGTTTCATTTCAAGCATTTTGCAAATGGCCAGCACGGTCAAGCTGGCCAGTTGTCTGATCGTTTTTGAAAGGTTTCACCCTCGACATGCCCACTATATTTGGGTTTTATCAGATAATTTCCCTTTTTAGTAAAATATATATGGCCAACCTCAGGAATCGGGCGTCAAAATCTTACGTTGCTTCTACAGGCTCTATGTATATATCAGGGGGGTTGCGGATGTTTGCACACCTGCCAACATCGATTATCTCACTCATACTAATCCGGCAATGGAAGGACAGAAAGTTCCTCAGAAGGGAGCGGATGAGGGGTTGTAATAGCCGATGGGGGATGTCGCCTCGGGAGAGATCCAAGCACACGAGGAAAGGGGGAGGGAGAAGGCTACTCAGGATACATAATGAAGCACGGGAAGAGGGCGTGGAGGCCGGGAGTGAGTGGGTGGAGTGACGTAGTATGGCCGGCCGCGATGATCTGCGTCCGAGAATGGTAAGTAAGATTGACAACGAGTACAGCTGGATGACTGGCCAGCGACACGGCGGGCGTGCACGGGTGGGCCAACAACGGATCGGCGAGTTCTGCGGGCACGTTGGCGAGGACGCCCTCCTCCACAACTTGGCCGTGGTGGCGGTGATGTGGTGCCTTGGAATTTCCGGGTGGAAGCGAGGCTGTGTTGTTCCAGTAGAATGTTCTTGATGTGTGTGCGTGCAACAATTCGGCCACGATGGGCTACTTACTTGGCGGCTTTCAACGTTCCTTTATATACCTTTTGCTTTCTTTCTCTCCGCCTCCTTTCCTCCCCCCGTCGCCGGCATGCCTCCCTCCAACATCCCTGCGATCGTCACCACCGATCTCTCCTCCAAACTCTCTCTCGCCCCCGACCACCCGACCCCCCCACCGCCCCCGACCGGCCCGCCCGACCTTCTCTCACCACATCCCGCCCCTTCTCGCTCCCCCTCCCCCTCCCCTACCTGTGTGTCATCTCATGATGCCGCCTCCTTTGCCCACCCACCTTCTCCCACCCTCTCAACCCAGTCCTCTGCCCAATTCACAACTTCCCTCGCCCTGAGAGAGAACAGACCAGACGAACGTTCCGGAGTCTCGTCTCTCCAGCTCCTCAGTCCCTCGGCTATCGACAGAACCGCGCACCGAAGAAAGGCCAGCATAACTACCTTTGCTAGCTCCCATGATAGCCACAGTTACACTGACGAGACCGATGCTGATCGCAGCACAGATGCATTCCATCTATCTTCCATCCGTCGCCCCAAATCCGATGCCACCAGTCTCACCATCGCCTCTCATACGCATCCGGACCCCGACTCATCCAAACTACATGCGACCTTTTCGGACGAGGTTGCTCATCCCTCAACACATGTTCGACGCGACACCCGTTCAGGCGCTCAATCTCCTCCCTCCCAGGATCCTCCACCTGACCTTGGTCCATTCACGCTCGACCCATCTCAACTCGCCAGTCTCTTGGATCCAAAGGACTTTGACGGCCTCCAGGCTCTCGGTGGTATCGATGCCGTCCTTGATGGTCTTGGCACCTACCCCACCCGTGGCCTATTGCTTGAATCTGGCGGTGATCGTCCTCGTGCCAGCCTGGGTACTGGACAGGGCACTTCCCAGAGACACGATCATCGTACGCGTACTCCCATCCCTACTCTAAATCCCACCCTCACTTATTCCCCCCTGGCGCTCATAATGGCCCCACAGCACACGTCCCTCATACCGCCTCTTTGGCAGATCGTAAGGCTGTATACGGTGAAAATATTCTGCCGCAGCGCTCCACAACATCCCTCCTCGGCTTCATGTGGCTCGCACTCAAGGACAAGGTCTTAGTACGTCACATCTTCATCCTGCGATCCTTTGCCCCTTCACGCTCACTTTCAGGTTCTATTATCTATATCTGCTGTAGTGTCGTTGGCGCTCGGTCTTTTCGAGGATTTTGGCACGACCCTCCCTGCCGGCCAACCACCCGTCGACTGGGTCGAGGGTGTCGCGATCATGATCGCAATTCTTATCGTCGTACGTCGTCGCCTTGTCCTCTCTCCCTCATTTCGTCACCCCCCTACCCAGGTCATCGTTGGTTCTCTCAACGACTGGCAGAAGGAGCGTCAGTTCGCCGCGCTCAATCGAAAAAAGGACGAACGTGTAGTCAAGATTATTCGCAATGGCGGCGAGCATCTCATTCACATTAGAGTATGTCCCCCGCCCGGTCAGTGGCATTTCTTGACCTGTATTTGTCTATTAGGAGGTCGTGGTCGGCGACATTGCATTACTGGAACCGGGTGAAGTGGTCCCCTGCGACGGAATCTTCCTTTCCGGGCACAACGTAAAGTGCGACGAGTCAGCGGCTACTGGCGAGGCGGATGCCATCAAAAAGGCCCCGTATTCAACTTGCTTGGCACTCAAGAACGCACGGAACGCCGTACGGCCTGGAGGTGACGGTGCCATCGGAGGGCAGCCAAAGCATACATTACCCAATCCGTCCCATACGGACTGTTTCATCATCAGTGGTAGCAAGGTACTAGAGGGTGTCGGGCAATACGTGGTTGTCGCAGTCGGAACGAAAAGCTTCAACGGGCGAATCATGATGGGTAAGAGGAGCCCAATTCCCCTCTTCTTAGTTGTGTCTAACAACCATATCAGCCTTGCGTACCGATACTGAGAACACTCCGTTGCAACTCAAGTTAAACGTCCTCGCGGAGCTGATTGCAAAGGCGGGGAGCATAGCAGGCCTCATTCTGTTCAGTGCTCTTATGATACGCTTCTTCGTCCAATTAGGTACCAATAACCCTCAGAGGTCAGTCCTGCTTCGAAGCCTCTCATCCAATGTCTGACTTTGAACGGACAAGAACTGCGAACCAAAAAGGCATGGCGTTTGTGCAGATTCTCATCATCTCCGTCACTCTAGTCGTGGTTGCTGTTCCAGAAGGCGAGTCGAATACTGCCAGTGCTGCCGTCTGCGACTAACATTTGCCAAAGGACTACCTCTTGCTGTCACCCTTGCCCTCGCATTTGCTACCAAACGCATGACAAAGGAGAATCTACTCGTTCGTGTGCTCGGTTCGTGTGAAACGATGGCGAACGCTTCCGTCATATGCACAGACAAGACTGGCACTCTCACACAAAACAGCATGACCGTCGTTGCAGGGTCCATCGGTGTTCACGCCAAGTTTGCACGACAGCTTCGCGATAATCAGGCCAGGACGAACGTAGTCGACGAGCACCGTTCTCGCAAGAGTACCGACTCGGGCGTTTCTGCATACAAGCAAGATTTTTCTGTCGACCAAAGCCAGATCAATACTATTCTTTCACCCCAGCTCCGCGGACTCTTTAATGCAGCTATAGCCATCAATACGACCGCCTTCGAGGACGTAGATTCTGTGACTGGTCAACTGGGTTTCGTTGGTAGCAAGACAGAGGTAGCCCTCCTGAATTTCGCCAAGGAGCTCAATTGGCCCAGTCACAAGGAAACTCGTGACACAGCTGACATCGTTCAAATGCTTCCTTTCTCGAGCGACCGCAAGGCCATGGGGGTCGTAGTGAAGCTAGAGAACGGCGCCTATCGATTGTATTTGAAGGGTGCTAGCGAGATTCTCACGAAACTATGCATCCGGCGTGTTGTTGTTTCGCCAAACACGGATCAGGCCAGCGACAAAGAGGCTCCTGTAGAGACTGCGGAAATCGACACGTACGCTGATGTTAATATCTCCCGTACGATCATCTTTTACGCAAATCAATCGCTTCGCACCATCGCCATCTGTTACCGTGACTTCACCACCTGGCCTCCACCAGGGTCACACCGGAATGCAGATGAAGATGTGTGTTCGCCAACCTCACCCATTTCGCTTTCTGACCATCATTTAGATACCTTATGAGGCCCTTGCGCAAGATCTCACCCTGATCGGCATTGTCGGTATAGAAGATCCCCTCAGAGAGGGTGTTCGACAGGCTGTTGCAGATTGCCAGAAAGCTGGCGTCGCCGTCAAGATGTGCACCGGTGATAATGTCCTTACTGCACGTTCCATTGCTTCCCAGTGTGGGATCTTTACACCAGGCGGGATCATCATGGAAGGGCCGGTCTTTCGGAAGTTGAACGATGCAGAAATGCTCGATGTGATACCTAGGCTCCAAGTTCTTGCTCGTTCATCCCCGGAAGACAAGAAGATTCTCGTTGAAAAGCTGCGCTTCCTGGGAGAGATCGTCGCCGTCACTGGCGATGGTACGAACGATGGACCTGCGCTTAAAACTGCCCACGTTGGCTTTTCGATGGGTATCGCTGGTACTGAGGTAGCAAAAGATGCTTCCGATGTCATCCTTATGGACGACAATTTCTCTTCAATCGTCAAAGCTATTATGTGGGGTCGTTGCGTAAATGACGCTGTACGGAAATTCCTTCAGTTCCAGCTCTCGACTAACGTGACTGCTGTCGTCGTAACGTCTGTCACTGCTATCGCATCGGCGTCCGAAACCTCGGCCTTATCAGCTGTTCAATTGCTTTGGATCAATATTATAATGGATACGTTCGCTGCGCTTGCGCTTGCTACCGACCCTGCGTCTCCTGCCCTCCTCGATAGAAAGCCAGACAAACTCACCGCGCCGCTGTTCACCGTTGACATGTACAAGCAAATACTTTTGCAATCAACATATCAAATCATCATCACGCTCATCTTCCACTTTCTCGGACTGCAAATTCTCGGGCTTGAGCCTACCTCGACGAACGACACGGTCG
The DNA here is from genome assembly GCA_038090235.1 of Pulveroboletus ravenelii. Taxonomy (NCBI): domain Eukaryota; kingdom Fungi; phylum Basidiomycota; class Agaricomycetes; order Boletales; family Boletaceae; genus Pulveroboletus; species Pulveroboletus ravenelii. The sequence goes on from JBBPMH010000045.1 coordinate 73,265, forward strand.
TGCAAACTGTGGTATTCAACATATTCGTGTTTGCACAAATATCCAACTCGTTCAATTCGAGACGACTGGACCGCAAGCTCAACATTTTTGAAGGCCTGTGGAGGAATCCTTATTTCTCGGCTGTCACACTGATTGGTAACTTGACACGCTACGTCCTTTGAGTTTGCACCTTTAATCGTTATTCTGTAGAGATCGTCGTGCAAATTATCGTCGTGTTTGTTGGCGGCGCCGCTTTCCAGGTGACACGCATCGGGGGTCGTGAGTGGGGCATCTCGCTTGCCCTTGGCGTGGTGTCTATTCCTTTGGGTGCTCTCATTCGGCTTTTGCCAAACAAACCTTTTGAGCGCTTGTTCATTTTCGTGAGGCTTCTTCCTCACCCCGAAGTCCTTCCTACTATCAAACCCGACGCAGAATGGAACGAAGCCATTGAACTTGTCCGTGACAATCTGGCGACGTTCACGAATCTTCGTGGCGCTCGGCTGCGTTCATCGGCATTTGTATGGAAGAGTCGTTCGGCACGCGTGCGCGACGAGCGTAGGGTTCCCTTGTATGTCGTCTTCCTCCTTGATCTGGTCCGCACACTGACGCGCATGTATCAAGACCTTCACTTATGACGATGGTGCCGAGTCTAATAGCATCTTCGATTGGCGCGGGTTGGGCACCTCATACGCATGGCACACTCTCGGACCCGGCACGGTACGACCCGTCGAGATCGTCTGCGGCGCTGTGGGAGGGCAGGTTCCAGATTCATCCAGAAACGAGACCGGACGATCCGATTTTCCAGAGGTGGGGCATGCATGGTCGCCCACAGCAGTCGCCCCCGCCTGTTTGATCCGCTGCGCGGTGTGGACGGGTTCCATACGTTGGGTATGCCACGTCATGATCATTACGAACGAGCTGGACGTCACTCCTACGAGCTATATATTAAAGACGCATGGTAATCGGATGGAGTCATTGGGGGATGGGGTCCCGACAAATCACGCATTTACCCCCGCGGTCGCAGGTCTTTTCGACGCATTATTCATTATCATAACTATAGTTCAGCTAGACACTCAATAACTGTAATGGCTTCTTTGTGCACAATGTAGCTTTTTTTCGTTGGACTAGATGCCCCTGTTGTTCGGTCCGAAATAAGTTAGTTCAGATCCAAGGTTGCTTGTGTGAGCCGCACCAAGAAACCTCGTGAGATGGTGATTACGTAAACAGTATTTGACTGATCTGATGCAGGATCTAAAGTCATCTATTACCTAACACGGACTAGTTTACTGCACCTTGTGATATGCTTTTGCTCTCGGCGCTTGCTGTTGGGCGCATCACGGCCTCGTGATTGATAACCTCGTGAGTCTTATCTCATCGACGTGTGAATGCCCGGACCAGTATAACACATCCCAGTGGGTGCCGCTATCGTCGCCCACTTCACCTCGCAATGCCATTGTGGTCGAAGCTCGCTGCCGACAAGAAGCACCGCCAGCAGAAGGAAATTCCCCAGGAGTGGTTGATCACTCCCCCGTCGGAAACAACACTCAATGTGACGAACATCCCCGAGACGTGCGGTCTATTGACACCGCAGGAGCTCACAATCACGAACGAGGACGTCAGTGTGCTGCTGGAAAAGCTTGCGAGCGGCGAATGGTCCTCCGTGGCTGTCACAACTGCGTTCTACAAACGGGCCATCATCGCTCAACAACTAGTAAATTCATTTATGGTCGTGGCTCGTTGCAGTAATTGATCGGAACTAGGTGAATTGCTTGACCGAAATATTTGTGGAACGTGCACTCGCTCGCGCCGCTCAATTAGATGACGCGTTGAAGAAAACTGGAAAGGTCGTTGGTCCACTTCACGGACTCCCCGTATCGTTAAAAGACCAGCTATGCATCAAGGGGCTGGAGACAACGATGGGCTACGTATCCTGGATTGGAAAATACGCGGAAAAGAACGCGGTACTGGTTGACATTTTGGAGGAGTGTGGCGCTGTTCCGTTCGTGAGGACGAACGTGCCCCAAACATTGATAGTGCGCGAACTTTCCTTGTGTCTGGAACTCCTATCGTCATCGTCACTCAAACATTCACTTGTGAATAGTGGCCGGAAACGTTTAATCACATCTTTGGAAGGACAACTAATCCGTACAACCGTTTACTGACTAGTGGGGGTTCCTCGGGCGGAGAAGGTGCCTTGCTTTCTCTGAGAGGTAGCCCCATTGGTGTTGGGTCCGATATTGGAGGGTCCGTGTCTCTTAGAGCCGACGGACGATAGGCTGATCAGCTCCTAGTTCCATACGGGTTCCTTGTACATTTTGTGGTTTGTATGGGCTAAAGCCCTCGCACGGTCGAGTGCCTTTTGGTGGTGCAGTGGGCTCCCTAGAAGGACAGGAGTCCGTGTTACCTGTCTTCGGTCCCCTTACTAGCAGCATTTCGGGACTGAAGGCGTTCATGGAAGCAGTCATCAAGACGAAACCCTGGCTCAAGGACCCACTGGCCGTACACAAGAAATGGGACGAAGACGAATATCAGCTCAAGGATCGTAACAATGGTCAAAATCTCTGCTTTGCAATCATGTGGGATGACGGGATATGCGTCCCGCATCCGCCGATCACAAGAGCGCTCAAACGTGTCCAGGCGGCGCTCACAAGGGCTGGCCACAAAGGTGCGCTGATATTCATCTGGTTATATCGTGCCTTTATGTGATGTACATGTAGTCGTCGCATGGCAGCCGATCGAACATGGAAGGTTATGCGAATCAGCGGTATGTGACATTGTATTGGAGGTATCGAAAGTGAGGCTAGATGGAGTCCGTGTAAAGTTTCAGATATGGAGTGCTGGTTCTACGGAAGAATTCACAGTCGTCACGTCAGTGAGTGGAGAGCCACTTATCGCCACGATGGCTCCAGACGACGACGAAGCTACTGCCGCACACTTCAATCCCAGGCCGGCTGGTCAAACTGCTTACCAGCTCTGGCAAACTCAAAAAGCAAAGAACGATCTCCGCGCTACATACTTGGAGCACTGGAACAAGACCGTGGCAAACACGGGAACAGGCCGGCCAGTGGATGCCATTATCTGCCCTGTGGCACCTTACCCAGCCACTCCTCATGGGCAGTTTAGGTCGGTGACGGGCAGGCTGGGAATTTTGTTACCTTACTAACGTGATCTGGCCGGCAGCCTAGCGCATGCGGCATACACGACCGTGTGGAGTGCGCTTGACTATACTACGTCGACTTTCCCTGTGACCACTGTTGATCCAACTCTGGACGTCAAGCAACCCCGCTCGAGCTTCCTAAACGCCGTCGACCAGGCAGTTGATGGGATATGTACGTACCATGTTTATTTTTGGGCAATGTTGCACCTTGCTAAAGAGTGCTTTAGATCAACTTGAAGTGTCCAAGGACCTCCCCGTTGGTTTACAACTTGTAGGACGCACATTGGAAGAGGAAGCTGTGATCGCAATGACTGAAATCGTTGATGCTGCACTGAAGGGTGCCGATGCACAATTGTAGTTTGTACCGTGGCAGGTGGGATCACGTGTACGATAGATAGCATGAAGAAAAATGGAATCAGATTTCGGTCGGGTGAAATGGCTGTGCCTTTGTCCACAGCAAGGGATGGTTCATTAGATGATCAATGAAGTACACATCAATGGCGCAGTATATTCACATTCACATTTTCGAGTTCATGTTACCTGGTAGCACTAGTACGACTCTTGATGAGCTGGTTCATTGTTGACCTCTGAGATATTCACACAAGGGTTAGGACTACAAAAATGTCTGATTAGAACTAGACAATCGTCGCAGTCCATGTAGTCACTAGGATGTTAGTGTGCCAGAACAACGACAACAGGGAACGCAACCCGAGATCTAGCCCTGCAACGACCTTGTGCTGCAAATCGCTTCGCCTGCTTCCCCAATAGGAACTTTTGCCAGAGGATCGGGTGCAGGGCGGAATGTGCATGGACTGATCGCACGTTCCACCTGGCCGGCAACCCAGGTGGGCGAGAGACAACATTCTTGAGTTCGGCGACGCATTTAGTACAGGAAGATCATTAATTGTAGTGGGGACCGTCACCGCAAGCCATACGAAACCATTTACAGTGCAGAGACTCGTGTACCGGTGAGCCAGATGCGACAACCGAGCAAGAACAGACATGACTCGTATACCATAATTTGGAGAGCCGCCGAATGTACAAGAAGTACATGCAGTCCAAGTCATCGTTCCAACCCTACTAAGCAATACTGAGTCATGGACAGAGCCGGGCGTTGCTCACCTCTTACTACTCGTGTCGCGCCCAAATTAAATGATTTATTAGTGCCGCAATAATGGGATGGTAGCACGCTCGTGGGTGTCATTCCGTGGATGGGGTGAACCACTGCTCGAGTTTCCGAACCATCCCTTCAACCTTGCTCATGTAGATATCGACGTTCCGCGCCATCTCTGATGGTTCAGACGGCCGCGGAAATGTGGCATAAAAGTCATCCATGAAGACCTCCTCTGTGTCCTCTTGGGATAGTCTTGTGCAATGGAATTGAATGTAGGAAAGGCCATTAAGACTGGAAGAGCCTACCCTTCGTCATGACATGTCTTCTGTCGCTTAGCCTCCCAGTCCCAGGCCAGCTGCATCCATTCGTGGCACTCCACCTTCAGTCGTCCGAAATACTCCCTCTCGCCCTCGGACAGATCAACGTGGAAGAATAATTCTGAAGGCTTGTCTACGCCCTGTATCGAACCCGGGAAAAAATCGTTGAGTCTTTTCGCTAGAAGACACGTTTCGGGTGCCATCCACAGATAATGAACATACTATCATGCCAAGCCACGGCGTCTTTCGTCAACAGCGTATCCGTATAATCGGATGCAATGGGATAGCTCACAAGTTGGATGAGGCTTCGCACCAACACGATGTACTCCCTCCGTTGTGCGTTACTCTTGTCCAAAAAACGCCGTAGCGCGCGCATTTCATTCGCTGCAAGTAATCTCACATCCTTTTCGCGACCACACGCCTTCGCACTTTCATAATACTTTTGCCATTCGAGGGCTTCGTCAGACTTGAAAACAGCAAACCGGCGGAAATTCTCGATAACAGCGAGGAGGTTAAGCAAGTCTGGGATTTGTCCAATGATGAACGATGGCGAGAGTATGTTGCGCACGGCGTAAAAGACGAAGGAGGGCGGGAGCGTGGACGACACGTCTGACGAACAGAGCGCGACTACGTGATCTGAGGGGATGACAGTCAATGTCGAAAGCAGGCAGTAGCGGTGGGTGGACGAAACCGAATATTTCTCGGTGGCCACTGGAGTTGTATGGTTCGTTGAAGTTGATGGACGACGCCAGTTCCCCGAGCTTGTCCATTCGGACTCGAGCGTAAGTTCTGGCTCCGGGTTTGATGGTCCGAGATCCCGTAGAAGGCGTGCCAGTTCAGAACAACTCGTGGACTGCTTAGATCACTGGCAAGCCAGTTTGTTGTTTGTACGTAAAGAAGCTATCACGGTTCCAAAAAAAGTTAGCGGCCTGCGCTGACGGCCACTCCATGATACAGTACATCGTGTCCGTCGTACAGCAACCCGACAAGGCCAGAGTTCGAAAATGAGGTGGCCCATCAGAAGACGTTTACGAGAATGTGATACAAATCGGGAGGAAGGAAGGAAGGGGAAATATTACTAGTACAACTACAGGATAGACTCCCGCCACAAACGAAACTAGACATCCTTCGCTGCCGAGGAGGAAGCCCAGTTTCCAAGAAAGATATTGTCCGATTCTTGGCCCCACAGATAATACGATCCTCGTCGTTGTAGGACGAAGAAGGATGCGACATGCGCCTCTAAACAAGAGGGCAAAGGACGAGAGCACCACGACTATTTGACGCGGGGATGATGAACAGGATGGCGTGCAAGGCGTAAAAGGAATGGGGCGCACAAAAGATGGCCTTTTCCCAAGGCTCGAGAGCGTTGATGGCGAACGTGGCTTCAAAGGCTGGCGTCGCTGGCATGGGGTGGTGGCGGTGGCGGTGGCGCTAGTCAGAGCGTAAGACAATTGGGCCTATCAAACAGAGAATTGTAGTTGGTGAATTGTATTCACGTAATCGTCTCAAACTTGTGCAACTTTGGTCGAAGATTGTACTTACATAGCATTCAGATAACGAAACAATCCATACAACAACAGTCTTTCTTCAGCGAAGACGTGTGGTAAGCAGCGCGTTCTTCCATGGCTGAAGGAAAAAACAAAAATGTATTCCCTGGCAAGTCTGCATCACTCCTCGCTCCCACGATGAGAGAAGTCCTGCCGGTGCATTCAGCTGTAAGGTATATGAGCGACACAGCATCCGAGGAAATAGGTATAGTCCATATGCGCAGAATCATTGTCAGCATCCACATTTAATATCAGAAATAGTTCAATGCATGAACACTACCCACTGTTCTTCAGTCGGAGAACAAAAAAGGAGGCTAGAGCTCACAGTAGCATCATAGCTCCTTCAGCGTCGGTGGCTCGACGAGGTGCCATAGTAACCGACCATCGCCGTCTTGACCTCACAGGTAGTAAGTCGCACGTTGGCGCATGATAAAAACATGCTGCAGCAGTTCGTGCGCTGGGACGATTCACTTCACAAAAGGACGGCCGGATGCTTACTTATCAGAATCTTCTTCCAAAGCTCCAGCATACTGAATGCAAGGGTTGCCTCAAACTTCAGCTATTGACGCCATAGGTAGTTCCTCAGCATTATAGCGCGAGGTTCAGAAGGATGCTCGGGGGTTATACTCAGGGGATCTCGAGAACAGTTGGCGTAATGAGTCCGTTGACAGAGGCCACGACGTGACGAAATTGGAACCGGTCAGGTAAGAGAAAGGTATGGGACAAACCAGGAAACATCTTCCTTTGCTGGACCCATTTTCTCAGCACGTGATACGTACATAGATAAGGTAATCACCGCATTTCCTAAAGGAGTATACACAGAAATGGGCTATACCTACGGTTATATAATCATCTGTGTGAGAATAGAGTGAAGGGACTAAGGTACTCGGGCCACGACAGACGATGGGGGCCCAGCTGAGAGATTCAGACTTTGGATTCCTATTGGGCTGTCCCTCTATTATACTGTGCTGCCTCTTGTCTGAGATTACTCATTACGATCGTGCTGGTTTATTCAGTCGGCATGCTCTGCCGGATGCGGCTTGTATCTGTTTGGTCCTAATGGCTTAATCCTAATGCCATTACAACAATCTGCAACAGGGTCTGGGACACAAATCTATGTTGGCCTACAAGGTCATCACCTCCACGAAAAGTGCGTAAGAGCGTCTGGTTCCCGATAATATTTAGTCAACTCCAGACAGTACTTATAATATGGTCCAAGGGGATCTCCTTTCTGGGCAACAATTGGTCCCGCTCCACGAGGCAAGGGCGACGCAGTGACATGCATCTTTCCAAGTAACTACCACCATGGACTCGACTGCCGACGTGCAGGATCCTGTGCAAAGTTCCCCACTGCAGATGCCTCAAACAAGCTCCCCTTCTGGCGATCCCCCATCGTCCACCGCCCCGGGAGGAGTTGATGTCACCCAGCACCCTTCACCTACCGTTGACATAGGCACTATTGACCCCATGATTCCAAGGAGACTACGCAAGGAGAAGATATTCGCCCTAAGGTTTGAGTTGTTCTCTCCTGATCTTTCATCGTCGGCCCAGGCCCATTTCTTCTTACAGCAGGACATTCAGGCATATACCTGACATCCCGATCTTCACTCAGTGGGATAAACGGTGAGGACCATCGCCAGATTCGTCTCAATTATTTGATATCATTACGGATAAAATAGCATGGATTGCTCGAATGCGGCGGTTCACCGGCCCCCTAGGACTGGTATATTCGGAACGAGTACAGCCGGCGTTTATTCTCTCGCCTTGTCCGGCTCATACGAAGACAACGAAGATGGGGGTGATGTTATGTATGAAATTTTTGCCCAGATGACAATCCATACCTGACTCCCAACAGTATCTATACCGGCGAAGGTGGTAGGCAGGTCTGGTCGGACACTATCCCCCCAAAACATGTACGTCACTAATTATCTACCTGGGCCCACTGTGGGTTGAAATTATACGTATTCATCTAGGTGCATTGCGGTCCACAGATAAAGGATCAGTCTTGGGATAGAACTGCAAATAAGGCACTGATAGTGAGGAAGGTGATGCGACGACTTTATCGTTTCATTCATCGTTATTTCCAGATGTCTTCCCTAACTGGAAACCCTGTACGAGTCGTTCGTTCGTGGAGATGTCCCTCGCAATATGCGCCTCTCCGGGGGTACCGTTATGACGGACTATACAAAGTGACTGCTGTGAGTTTTTGCGCCTCATCTGTTTCTGTTGCTAATCATTCCTCCAGTGTTGGACAGGTAAAGGTCGCAGTGGACTCAAAGTCTGTCGTTCTCGACTAGAGGTGCCATATCTCCACGTCTAGCCATCACTAGCTGAAAATTTCTTCATAGCGGCTACCTGATCAGCCCCCTATTCCAGTGCGACCAATCACTCTTCGTGCCTCAAGGTTACCCAGAGGCCACCTTGTTGGTCTCACTCATCATTCGACGTCCACTATGTCTTCCGCACCATCGGCAGAAGACACTGGAAAAGAGCCCATGGCTCTCGGCGTCGAAGTTCCACACAATCAGCAACGGGATTTGCAGGGACCTATCTACAGATGGTACCCAAAGGAGCGGACGTTAGTACGGCTGGAACAACCCCCTCGTGATGAAGATGTTCACATGGCAGAGGAAGAAGAGCGCTGCGGGAGTGGGGATAGCGATGTGACATTCGTTCCATCTGAAGCCTCCGAGCAAACAGAGACGCAAGTTGTTTCTGATGGGGGTGATTAGGAAACCAGACGAGCCACACGCGTTCGTGTTGTCTTGAAAAAGGGAATGACAAGATACTATGTTTCGGTCCGTATGTATTTCGTCATCTGTATGTTATAAGAGCCCGTACGGATACGTTGTTACACTGATTGTCTTTGTTTGGTTTGTGCAAGATACTTTGGTTGGCCCTCCAACTGTTGTAGTGGAGACAGAATTCTATGGAGGTAGTACTGGGAATGATGGCAATATAGATCATGATCATGTTGTTGACTCTCACCAACCCAGATACATATGATGATAATTACACATGTATGGAAATCTATCACAATATTCTCAGAGTCATCTGCTTGCTACTGCTGTCGCTCATCAAGATCATTAGTGAAATCTGACAACCCACTCCATATCATACCTCTATCCTGTTGGGCCATCAGTGGGTCATGGAACTTCTCAATGACCATCCAGAATTAGGCAAGAGCATGGGTAACCCATGGGTTTCAACAGTCATACCCATACCCATACCCACAAAAAACCCATACCCACATTGCAGGTATGGGTTTTTGAGTAACCAGGTGAAACATACCCTTGGGTACACCCACAGTGGGTATACCTGTGGGTATAGTGTATTACTAGTAACCATGACACAAGACTAAAGTCACTAAACAGTCAAAATTGTATTCCAACTGTCCACCATTTCCTCTTCCTCACCATCTTGAATATCAGGCATCTCACTGACTTTCCTTACATCAACATCACTGACAAGTCCCAGCTTGCTCCACCTGCCAAGACAGAGGAGAGCACAGGTAGATTGGGCAGAGAGACGGGAATAGATGTGAGAAAGGAGCAGATGACCTTGGCTAAATAGTCACTCGACATCAATAGAGGTACCTATACATAAAAGGTCATGGAAGACAGTGAATAAAATGTAAAAGAACCAACTCACTGGGTATGGTTAAGTAGTCAAGTGCCATGCATGATAGATGAGGGTACATATGATGGTGCTTGTACCACCATGCAACTGGTTCAGTCACATGCTCAATATCAGCACCGAGGTAGTGTGTGAGCTCTGAGCCCAGAGGAGCAGACTTCAGTAGGGCAAGTGCAGGAAGATTGTCAAACATGTTTACGACCTTGAGATTTATTAGCTCGTGTAGTAGCCTTGACTAGAAATAAAGTGTACATGCCTTTTTGTTGTTCTGAAGCTCAGGTGTGGTCTCTAGAACATCTATGTTGTCAGCATCTGCATCACTAGTCATGTCATTTGCATATGAATGCTCAAACTTGTCTATGATGAGTGTTTCAGTGGTCTCGATCCATTTATCTGGCCAGCGGGCTGTCTTGAAATAGGAGAGCTTGTGTTGAGGGTGAAGGACTATCAAATATGTCAGCATTGAAACCATGTCGACTAGTATGGGGCATGGCTACTTACTCATAGTGAGTTGATATGCCTTGGAGCTGTCAGTGAGTGAGTAGTAGCAGTTAAGGGTGTTTTTGGCCAGTGAGATGGCAAATTGGATAGATGGGAGAAACTTCTTGTTCTATGCATATCCAGTGAGTTCGGCATCAATGTGGTCCATGGCAGGAATAATCATGGCCAGGTTGGGCATCGACTGCAAGAAGAAGAGCATGGCCTACTTGAGAATCTATGGCAGTGATTCCATTTTGTGAGAATTAGCATGAGGTTAGGGCCTCATAGTAAGCACACACCCTCAACACACCATGTAACTGCTCAATGACTACCCATTCATTATCTGACAGCTTGAACTTCCTCAATCCAAGGTCATGCTATTGTGTGATCTCATCAACTGCCATTTAGTGGGTCAAGGTGTACTCAAGCATATTGAGGGTTGAGTTTCACTGTGTCACAACATCTTGGGGCATGTGACTCACTATCATACTTAACCCTCTCAAGATTTCCTTCCAGGCTGGAAGATTGATAGTCGAGGAATGGATGATTTTAAAGGCCAGTTTGTGCAGCTGAGCAATTAATCAGTATCA
>JBBPMH010000046.1:0-83783 GCA_038090235.1 Pulveroboletus ravenelii
CAGGGTCAGAGTTAGGGCTATTGATGACCCTGCAAGGGTCAGAGCTGATATATTTTGGTTCTCTTGCAAATGTCAAGTCTTTCCAAAATGGCCCAACATTGGGACACTTATTTGAGCCACTGTATCTGAGTTCACAAGAATAACCTGACTGGTATTTGTTGTGCAAACCTTTCCTGTGCTGGGAAACCACAAGCCGACACTCATGACCAAGACCATTGCTATTGGCCAGGAGGTGGAATGGAGTCCCAGGCACCCCCATGGGTTTGCTCTTGTAATATGAAAGTTGAGTCTGCTGCAGTAGCGACTACCAGCAGTTCACCTGCACAGGCCACTCCTTTTCCTGTCAGGCATGAACTTTCCTGTGCAGTTATTGCTGACCTGGATTCTTGTGCTGAGCTTGCTGCCTTGGCCTCACCTGGTCCATTTACCACCATCTTGGATTCTGGTGCAACCTCCCATCTTATCAGGGACAGGGGGTACTTCATTGACTTTGCAGTGGAGGACCAGCTGCCTGTTACACTTGATCCCTAGGGGTTAAGCGTGGACTCAGCTAAGTGTCAAGAATGAGAGGAGCTGTTCGCAGAAGGCTACAGTGAGATGAGAATGAGGGATGTAGCCTGCAACCTGCAGGGTCAAGGATTCGTCCAGTGACTTGCTGATGATGGTTCTAAGGTTGAGGGCTCTGCCTAGCGACTGCTAGCAGAAGGACAAAGGTATGAGTGGAGCACTCACTTGAGTATAGAGCAAAGACATGAGAGGAGATGAGAAGATATATTGCTGAGTAGGTCTAAGCTAGGGGACAAATAGACCTACGAGCGAGTTTATATAGTACAATGAGAAGGAACAAAGAAAGACAAGAACAATGAAGGATAAACATGGATCAGTAAGCGTATGAGTAAGCCAATGAATAGCAGAAGGGACTCAGTGACTAAGGGTGGAGCTACAAGTCCAATATAAGAGAATCGGATGAGGAGACTAATGTTCAATGACAAGTGGATGACAAAGAAACAAGAAAGGAATGAAACATAACACTGCCTGTCAAGACAGCCAATCAGGGGATGTTGCAGACCTCCGGCCATGGCAGTTATGTGGTTGAACTCACCTTGGGGAATAACACTTTCTGTCTCCTTTTGAAGGAGTGCCTACATGCTCCTGGAGCCCTCCTTAACCTTCTCTCAGTCAGTTGCATGCTTAGTCAGGGTTGGACTTGTGAGTTCAAGGGCTCTCCAGGCTCTCCAGCTTGCATTTTGTCCTATTGTGGAGAGCTTCTCAGAAGCATCCCCCTCATGGATAATCTTTGTTACCTGCCTGTTCACTTTCTGCACCCAGATCATCTCACTATGAATCCACCTTTGTATATGGAGCTCTGCACGTTCACTGGTCCTGAGGTCTCCACCTTAGTGAAACCACCTGTGACTTGGGATACATGGCATATGCACTTGGGTCATCTGGGAGGTGATCTTATTCACCATTTCCCACTTGTGGCCACTGGGGTTTCTGTGGATGTCAATCTGCCACTCACTCGCTGTGAATCTTGCATTATGGCAAAACACCCTTGTCAACCACATCCTTCTTCCTCCACACCTTGTGCAGAATGTATGCTTGACTTGGTGCATTCAGACATCTGTGGTCCATTTCCAGTTTGGACTCCACACAGAAAACTTTATTTTGTTATTTTCCTTGATGACTACTCCCAACTTATCAACATACAGTTGCTTTTATTGAAGGATCAGGCCCTTGATGCTTGGCTTATCTTGCATCCTAAGTGGGAGAACTTTGCTGAGCGTCACATCAAGGTTTTCCATTCTGACAATGGGGGTGAATTCATGAGTGCAGCCTTTACCAAAGCTCTTTAGGATGCTGGGATAGCATGTCAACTTTCTTCCCCTTATAGCCATCAGCAAAATGGGAAGGCAGAGTGGGCTTTATGCACCCTTTAGGTTGTGCCCTTGCCATGTTGAAGGCTGCATGTTTGCCTTCTTACCTTTGGGGTGAGGCTGTCTTGACCACTGGATATTTATGGAACTGGATGGAATCCTCTGCTTTGCCCCCAGGCAAGACCCCTTTTGAGATGGTTAATGGTCACAAACCGGATTTGGCTCACTTTCGAGTGTTTGGCTCCCCCTGTTGGGCTTGCATCCCTTTGGAGTTGCAGCACAAGCTGGGCCCATGGTCCTGGTGGGCAGTCTTCATAGGCTATCAGGATGGTGTCAAAGATTATTGTGTATGTGACCGCTCCTCTGGGGCTTTCTTCACTGCTTGTGATATCATTTTTGATAAGCAGGTCCCTTCTCTGGCTGATGACAGTTCTGATAAGGAAGAGGAAGGCTCCTTGCCTACCTTTTCTCCCTCTTCTCCTGCTGCCTCACCTTTTCCCCCTTCAGCTGCTCCTACCCATGACCTGGGACCCTGTTACTCTGGCAGGCATTGCAATCCGACAGAGAAGGGGGCTGCTTAGGTGGCAGAGTTGGCTACTACCCAAGCACACCTGAATTCCCTGGCAGAGCATCGGGCCACTATCATTTAGGGGGCAGTTGTCTCACAACCCACAAGCCTGGAAGAGGTTGATGAACTCCACAGTGTTGAGGACAGTGGAGATGTCTCTATGGTTGTAGCCAATATAGTTATTGAGAAACAGGCTCATCTTGCCTTGTGCAGCAACAAGTGTCATGATCCCATGGCACCTGACTATGACATGGGTTTGCTGCTGGCCACCTATGATGAGGCAATGCTCTGTCCCAACCATGCTCAGTGGCTAGCGGCTATGCAAACTGAGCTTCAGATAATGAAAGATATGAATGTCTTCAAGATCATGCACTTGCCACAGGGAAGGAAAGCAATTGGTTGTCATGGGGTTCTGGAGTTCAAGGAGGACAACAAGGGTGGCTCTAGATACAAGGCCAGACTGGTTGCACAGGGGTTTTCACAGGTTCCAGGTGTGGACTATGGGGCCACCTCTGCTCTGGTCATCAAACCAGCATCTGTCCATCTACTAGTCACTCTCACTGCTCAACATGACTGGGAGCTGGACACATTTGATGTGAAACGGGCATTCCTTTGGGATATCCTTAAGGAGGAAATATACATGTGGCAACCCAAAGGTTTCAAGCAAGGGGACTGGCGCATGGTTGTTTGGCTCATGCTGCACAGCATTTACAATCTGAAACAGTCCACTTTGGAATGGTATGAGCAAGTTTGTGCAGTGATGTCTGATCTTGGTTTCACCTGTGCCAAATCTGACCATGCCCTCTTCTACCATGATGAAGTCGACCACACAGCCTCTTCAACTCATGTCCACTGTTTTGTGGGCTGGCATGTTGATGATGGGATGGCTGCCTTCACCTCTCACCCCTTCCTGCAATGTGTCAAGTCCAATATTGCTGAGTGCTTTGGCCTTAAGGACTTGGGTCCCATTGCAAAGTACCTGGGCATGCAGTTTGAGTGTGACCACACCTGTCAGATAATTTGGGTCCATCAATTGGAATACATCTCCTTCTTACTTCAGGAGTATGATCTGCCTACATGCTCCCCCATACATCTTCCAGCTGACCCTAAGCCCCTTTTTGGCTCTCCTGACATGGTTTTTCCACCAGTCCTGGACCTGCGGTCAGTTTACTTGAAGATCATCAGTGAACTTATATACCTTGCAGTGAACACACATCCTGACATCTCCTACGTTGTTAATGCCCTGGCCCAACACAATGGAAGCCCTGAGCCACGGCACTTCACAGCTGCTAAACACATCTTGCATTACCTGGCAGGCACACTGGACTTGTGGCTCCATTATAATCCTGACTTGACTGACTTGCGCTTGTTTGCCTTCGCTGATGCTAGTTGGGCTAACAAAGTGGGTTGTTGGTCCATCTTGGGTTATGCTTGGTATTATGCCAGGGGGTTAATCTCACATGTGTCGAAGAAGCAGTCCACAGTCACTCTCTCCTCCACTGAGGCGGAGTATATTGCTTTTGCACACATAATCCAGGAGGGCCTATGGCTTTGCTCACTCTTCACTGAGCTCCATGTTCCCTTCACTTTGCTGGTTCCAGTCTACCTTGACAACACTGGTGCTATCACCTTGTCCTCCACTGCAAAGTTTTACCAGCACATGAAACACATCAACCTATGATACCATTTTATACATTTTCATGTAGATGACGGTTCTTTCATTCTCATTTGGGTCCCTTCTCATCACAATGTTGCTGATATCCTTATGAAGGCTTTGCTGTGCCTAACTTTTAGTTCCATACAGGACTCTCTTGGACTCCTGTCTTGCTAAGGGGATATGTTAGCACTCTTATTATTTGCATCTCATCACTTGTCCACCGCCATAATACAATGCACAACATTTTACATAATCCTCATAGATTAGATTTGAGTCATTTCTCTTTCTTTCTCCTTAGCATTCTATCACTTTTGTGATGACCGCTGAGGTATATTCTTTTCATTCATGGTTCACTCTGTAGCTCACATGTTTGCCTAGTTTACTTGCATACTAGGTAATATAGTGTTCCATCACTCTTGTGATAACTGCTGAGTTTACTCATGTACTAGCCCATTTAGGTATTTGACATCAGCACAACAATACCAGTTAGCTCCTTCACATCCTGGATACAATTTCTTGATGGCTGTGATGAAAGCAGCCCAGTCAGCTGGGATGGCAGATGTCTTGGGCAGAGTCTCTCAAAGCCTGGCTTTGTCAAAATCAGCATATCAGATGGCTGCCTTGATCATGTTGGCTGGATCAAGAGCATGGTAGGTACCCAGCTGCTCGATGTCATTGATGTAGCAGGGTAGGTGGGATGGTATCTTGCCATTGAACTTTGGAGCATTGGGGGTGCCACGAAAAGGCATGAAGTGTCCTTGGTTGGCCATTGCTGGGTGGATGGCAGGTCAGGTGAACAGATTGTTGACAATGGTGAACAGATTGATGGTGGGGGCTGACAGACCAGGTGGGTGAATGAACAGATTGGTGAGAGAAGCAAACAGCAACAAGAGGGATGAATGAGACGATGAGAAACTTGATTAAAATGAGAGCGATCAGTGCTCTTGAGATGTGAGGGTCAGAATGGAATCTAATACCATGCCCAGGGAGTCTAGGGGCATTAAGAGTGAAAGTGGTGTCAGAGGATCAGATCAGCCTTCCTGGACTGGTGAATTTCTTCATTGAGGCATGGAGTGGGTGAAGCTTCTGAGGGGGATTGTTGTTGCTGTAATCGAAGCACCTGTCACATAAGAGGCTTTGAGATCAGGCACATTATGGCATGCTTGCTCTGGAGAGACTGGAATAAGTAAGTCAGAAGTCTTGAACAGATTAGTCCACAGAGGCTGGTGAGCAGATCTTCAAGCTCCTGTCACTGAGGTGTTGGTCACAGCATCCTCCTTGACAACCCTATAGAACCCCTTGCGATGGGCTCCAGTTATAAGAATGATAGGGGGTATAGGAGTATAGTATAGGTGGACAAGTTTACTTGTCCCAAGGGGTTCTAGGGAGGATTAGTAGCAAGAACAGGGTAGCTACAACTGACCTCAGTGAGCAAGAGTGAAGGAAATGAATCCAGACAATGATCCAGATAGAAAATGAGCAATCTGGTCAAAAATGGGGGCCAGAAACTGATAAAGTGAGGAAAATGATGAAGCAGTGGCCTAGGACAATGGCCAAAGGGAAACTGACAAAGCAGTGGCCTAGGATGAGGGCCAAAGGGAGACTGATGAAGTGGTAGCCAAGAATGAGGGCCAGAGAGAAACTGACAAAGCTGGCCAAGGACAAGGGCCAGATACAAGAGAAAATGATGGTGAGGATAGTGCCAATGACAACAAGCACAATTCAGACAATGATGTGGAGTCCAGAGAGATGAGATTCCAAGATCTCAATACACAATCTTTATAGTCTGGGCATTCCCTGGACTTGGTAACTATAGTAACATATGGGGCCCTCTCAAGGGATGCCCAAATCTAAGTAACAGAACTTCAAAATGACAATGTATGGTAATCAAAAACATGAGAGAGAATGATAGTGGCAAAGAATTGATGAGGAATAAGTAAAAATAAACAATCCAGCTGGCGCACCTGGCCCAGATTGAATGGATACATATGAGTCTGGTACTGGATTGAACAGATGCATATGAGTCCAGTACCAGATTGAACAGATACATACAAGTCCAGTATCAGATTGAATGGATACATATGAGTTCAGTACCGGATACTAGAGTCTGGACAGTGGATACAATAAAGAAGAAATGGACTGATCTCAAGATGGTACAGATGGACTCAGAATGCGACAAGGTAACTTGGGGGATGCCTGGATGAATGGGAAACAGTGGTCTGCAACCATAGGAGACTGCTGACTCCTACAATGAATACCATCCATTGTTCTCATTACCACCAATACAGTACAGTTTCTACCACTAAGTGTCCATATGCACAGTAGCATGAGAGCATCTAAGAGCCAGTGATCAATCATTGAAGTTTGTTCAGAAACCATTCTTGTGAGCACAAGTCTTCCTGGTACCCATTGCTTTCTTTTTCAGTTTTGCAGGCTGCACAGCAGCCAAGTTGCCGGTTGAGGGTTGAGTACACTTGGTTGCTGCAGCCATGTCCCCAGTGAAAGAGACTTCTTCTATAGTGCTCACAGTCAGCCTTGCTTGTAGGAAGTTGTTTATCATGCCAACCTTGAGCCTGTGGTCTCCTTCATTGTCCAATGGTGCACTCGAGAGATCTGACTTGGCCTCAGCCAACATAGGAGGATTGAACATGCTTGTCACAGATCTTGAAAGTAGGGAATCAGGCAACAGTCCACAGTCCTTGGGAGGTGGTGTTCCAAACTCAATAGCCTCAGCCACACAACATTCCAAGTTTGACACTTGCTTCACCTTGGCTGCATGGCTTGCATATTAGGCCCAGATCACTGTGATGTTGTTATCTGAATCTTCATCCTTCTGAGTGTCATATCCCATGCAACCCCTAACTCCAGATACAACTCCAGCCCTGTTTCCTCAAACTCTGGTGCATTCTCAACAAGCACGCACTCTAGACTCTCCAGACCCTGTACTTAGTGATTCTGCTTTACTGTACTTACATTCCATTCTTCACTTACCTTGCACACTGCCCATCTCTCTTTATAGCCCCTCCAACCCTGAAGCACAGTTCCATTGTTCTTTCTACTCCGCCTCTGGCTCCAAGCTATTGGTTCCCATACCAGTGCTCCTACTCCATATATAAGACTCCATACTATGTTGTACATACCTCAGTTCGAATATCAACTAAGACATCCCCCGTCTTCTCTGACCCTCCGCTTGAGTCTTGATGGCTCTCCTCTTATCCACCCTTGACCTTTGTTGCTTGTAACAAGGTCACTCTGACCCTCACCCGACCCTAGTAAATTCAGGACACCTGGACTTGTGACAGGGTGCACCAAATACAGTGAAGCCAAAGTCCTGTCCAAACTCCAGAGTTCCAGAGTTACCCTCAGAGTTCCATTCTTAACACTGAGTCAGACTGCTTTTCAGAAAAGTGCACCTAAGAAATCTGTCATTAGCAATGCTTGATATTCTTTACTTTACATACCCATTCCACCAAGCAAGCATGCTGCATGTCCAATCATCTGGATCAGCAAATAAGTTGATGATTTGTGATGCCATCTCATCCAAATTCATTTGTCCAATATGCACACACCACCATGGTGCCATTATGAGAGTAAAGTACAACTATACAATATGGTCAGAGATTTGCATACATTCAAGCCGAGACTTACCATCACATGCACATATGCGATAATCCCTGGGGTTACTGTTGTGAGGCCCCAGAGCTAGTTCTTGGATGGCCATGTGGTGTTTGTGGTAACTGTGTCTGTCACTGCTGCAGACAGCCCTATGAAAAGATGTGTATAGAACTGCAGAAACAGTGTTAGCTAGTAAGGACCATCTGAATGAAAACTTACTTGAAATGTGGCATGATCACAGAACAAACCCTTGAGCCTATTATTGGGATTGTAGACATCATCCTTATAAAAGATAGATGGCCAGTTACATGCTATTGCCTTGATTTGTCCATCCTGAAGCATGCCTATCATTCTATAACAAGTTAGCACCCAAATAAATTAACTGTAGACACTTACACATTAGGGTCCTTGTCAAATGAAGTTAGTTTCTTGCATGGACAAAGCATCTGTGCAATCTGGGAATGGTTGAACCCACAGTCAGACTTGTCCTTTTTTTTGCTAATTGCAGGGTTGAGGGGCTTGCAGTTTGCCATCAGATATGTAAGGCCAGTATACTTGATGGCCCTGAGGTCTGTTGAATGTTGCTCACCCATCCCTTTCACAATCTGTATAGAAAATGTTAGATAGAGCTGGATATATGCACATGTATGTACTTACCCATCTGCAAATGTCCTGTAATTCCTTCAGCCCAAGCCTCCCTCAGGTCTTGAGGTCACCTTCTAAGGTTGGTGAATACAGTAACATCTTGTGATTGAAGTCAACCTGTTGAAGTAATTCAGCCAGCTCCCTATTGTATTTGTGCTCATCAATTAATTCATGAAGAATATTAGATATATGGTATTTACATGTTGGGATCTTCTGCACTGTCCTGATCAAACTTGAGACTGATGGTGAGTGCCATGCAGGGAGAACCAAATGGGTGCACAAGGCACATGAGCTTAAGTAACAGGGAAGTCAAATCTGGATGAGCTGTACAATGCCTACCTTGTATCAGGTTCTACTCACAAGGGGATCCTGATATATTTGGGTTCATCAACCCAGACAATGTCATTCATGCAGCTCACTTGATTCCAGGGTTCCATTATGGCCATACCAGTGACTTACTACTATCATCAATTGCACACCATTAGTCTGAGGAGAATAAAGACTGGGATTGGTATTTCATTAATATGTGAGTAATTCGTGTAATTCTACAGTTATGTCTCACATGAGCCCTCTCAGTTTCATCAATTGGGACATGTTCATGTGCTATCAGGGTGCTGGAGTGGGACACAAGTCAACACATGAAGCTACCTGGTGTTACGCTTGATCCCGAAGAGTCAGGCGTGGACTCAGCTAAGTGACGAGGATGAGAGGAGCTGTTTGGCAAATGGCTACAGCGGAACAAGGACAAGGGATGCTGCCTGCAACCAGCAGGATCAAGGGTTCATCTGGCGACTAGCCGACGAAGGTTTGAGGTCGAGGATCTTGCCTAGCGACTTGCTAGCAAGGAGGCGAGGATAAGAGCAGAGCACTCGGTCGAGTGTGGAGCAAAGACATGTAGAGAAGAGAGCAATGTAGATTGCCGAGTAGATCTAAGCTAAGGGACAGGTAGACCTACGAGGGATTCTTATAGTACATTGGAGAACGACAAGATAAAACAGAGACAATGAGGGGACAACAGGGATTGGTAAATGCATGAGTAAACTAGCAAATGGCAAAAGGAACTTGGTGACTAATGGTGGAGCTACAAGCCCGATACGAGAGAATCAGACAAGGAGAGTAAAGTCCAATGACAAGAAAGGAATCAAGTCAAGATAATAATGAAACATAACACCTGGTGTCTACTCAATGACTGTGACAAGCTGGATCAGTGACCTTTTGCTCTGGAATGTGACTGTGAATCAGATAGCAACTCATCCATGGAGGATGCTGAGAGGAGTGATGAAACCACTCCATCCATGGACAACTCAAGTGATACTGAAGAGGAAGATAGTGATGATGACAGTATGGAATTGGATGGCATCAAGGCTGAAGGCAATCCATAGCTCATGGATAATGAATTCAGCGATAAGATGGATAAGTATAGGTACAGTGGATTAGACCAAGTCCTAGATGAAGTAGAGAAGGATGCTGAGATTCCTGAGAATGAAAATGAAGATGGGCTGACTCCTGATAATGGACCTGATTATGCAGAATTGTAGTATTTTATCCAGTTCTTGAACTATGCTACTTTGACATGACTTAGGAGATCTCTCGCAAGGACAATACAAGGTTGGGAAAGGGAAGAGGTAACCTAGCTAGAGCTGGCGAGACCCTGAATTGGGTCACATGGGGTTCCAACCAGGTTTCACACTGTAGAGCACTAAGTGTCTCTACATTGATATCTGGTGTTTTTCCCATATTTCAGCTGGTCTATCCAATGTCTGTCCATCCATTCCCACCAGTCCAGGACTGGTATTAGCTTAGTCCACTTCCATTTTAGTCCAGATCTCAGTCTGGTTTGACAATCCAATCCAGACCATAGTCTGGATCAACAGTCTGGTCCAGTTTTAGTCCGGATCAACCCCCAACAAGCCTGGTTCCTTTTGGACTCTTGATTTCTTATTTAGAACATGCCCCCCTTACCATTAGTCAGTCCAGGAACATGTTCCAGACTATAAAAGCCTTATATTAGGTTTTGAAATACATCTTCCAACTTTCCAACCTTTCACATCTTTCCACCTTTTATCATCCATTATCATTCTGGAGAGTGACCCAGTCATTTCCCAGATCAACCTAGCCATTGGGAACACCACCATTCACAGTCCAGAGCCTCCCTTGGGTCAAGTCTACACTTGCCCCCTACTAGCCCTCCTGACCTCCCAGTCAGGATTGCTGTTCTTCAGTGCAGTCCAACAAGATCTGGCAGGGTCTTGCTAGGCCTGGCTAGGTCTTTGGACTACTCCAGTACTCACTAGGTATCACTATATTTGGAACATTTTGCTGATGGGAAGAAGTCCATTTGGTCCTTTTTAGGGGCAATCACCACAAAACAGTTTTTTCAGCAGTATTCCCACACATGTTGCTGTGTGGCAGGGGCATCCAGGTCCTTGCTGCTTGAGGGGATGGTCCACTTGGACAATTTGGTGATTGCCATGGTTGACCTGGGGTAAAGCAGTCATGCAGGCACAATTTATAGGTGTTGGTTCATGGGTGTTCCCAGCAAGTGGATTTGTGAAAGAGCAAGCATAGGCTCTGTCACCAGGGAGAGGGGGTCAGGTAGCTGCAGGGTAGGGTGAGTGGGGGTGGCCTGCCTGCTGGTGTCAGTCATGGTTGTGTGCAGGGCAACAACATATCTGATAAGGAGCAGGCAGTAAAAATTGGGCAGTGCCCCACCAAGGGGGTGGCCAGATTAGCCAGTGTCAATGGCACCCATCACACCATCACTGGAGACCAGTTGTGTGCCATTATTGTGTTTGGCAGGTGTCCCAGTGTTGGGTCAGTTGTGGTTCACTGTTATATGCAGCAGTGCCCAGTTGTTGGGCTTCCAGAGGCCTGGGGTCCAGGCCTCTTGGGAGAGTGGACAGGGGGAAGTGGGATATTACTCAGGTGTTTGCTGTTTTTCATGGTGTGCTCAGGGGTGTCTCACCATGGTTGGTGTGAGCCATCAATCCAGGTTCTGGGTCTCTGATTGGATTGCTGGTCAGTAATATCAACATGATGATCTACATAGGCTGGGACCCAAACAGATTTTGTGATGAGCAATTTCCTGGGTGTGGCAGGTCCAGTGGGGCAGGGCAGTTGATCCTACCATTTGGGGGCAGCTGGGGGGGAGGTTGGTCACCATTCTGTGGGTTGTGCACAGAACCTTCTTGCCACATATACTGTGGGAAACTTGCTATGGTGGTGGTATGAGTTCAAGGAGTCCCCCCATAAGCATATCTTACATTGCACCATTGGTTACCTTAGTCTGCTTAGTGACTTACTGAGCATTCTACAGGTATAGCATACTTATACACCAATACTTACTGAGTATTCTACAGATAATATCCTACTTGAACACCACAATAATTAAATATTATGAAGTAATCGCTAACTGGCGTGACTCGATGCGGTAAGTAGTCCTCCATGGGGCTCCAGACGTTTTGGTGATCGGAATATTCCGAGGCTCGTGAGAGCACACCAAGGATGGTTCGAGACTAACCAACCAGCTTGAATCATCTTGATACCGACGGCTTCCCTGTACTACCAGCCAACTACCAGAGCCTCATTAACGTTATCTACTCATTACACAAGTCACCTTTCCGATTTCGTGAATTCTGTAGCGGTGTTTCCATGCATGATTCTGACGACAACTACTTCTCGGACGACTTGGTGCTCGATGACAAGACACTCGCAGTTCTTGACGAGGAAGAATCCAAGTTCAGACGTATCTCCAACACCCAAGGTCGTGCCGTTGCCCCCCCGTCCAAGCGTCAAAAAACGACAGGATCACGGCAATCTCAGCCCGAGTCGGGTAGCAGAACAGTTCGACGCGCGGACACTTTAGAGGACATGGAAGACCTTCCAGACATATCTGTTCGGCACGATGGCACCTACGGCCTCCAAGATAGGCAAAGGCGCCTTTCGGGACCTCCTACTAGTCACCTGGGAGTCGCTCCAAGATCAAGTATCGTAGCGCAGACGGGATCTGTGCTCAGACCCACGACGGCCGCTCCTTTGGCCCGAGGCACGGCGCCTATCGTGCGCAGTACCTCTGGGACAGGTCCGACAAGAGCATCTCAAGTTCCGTCTCGTCCGCCGTCTTCTGTACGTGGCACGCGGGCGGCGCGGTCGCCCACTTCGTCACAAGACATATCACGGACGCAGTCGGGACCTCTCCAACCAGTCAATAGGGTTCTGTCGACGACCGTCTCCGGCAATTATACTGAACAGTTACTTCAGCAAATAGAAGAGGTGTGGTATTTGTACAGCACAGGCTGTGCGTAAATTCAGAGCTCTTTTTATAGCTTCGTAAGAAGAACGAGGACATCCAGGCTAATATGGAGGCTGCCCTGGACGCGAAGTTCAGCAAGGAGGGGGAAGTAACCATCCTCAGAAAACGCATGGAAAAGGTACACGGCGCGCTGTTACGCGGGATTGCTCCATAACGAACGTCAGATTCATACAGACAGCGCAAGAGCATTTAGCACAGGTCGCAAAGCTCAAAGCTGCGAAGGACGACGCCGATGCAAAAAATGTTTCGTTACAGAAGCAACACGAAGCGGACAAAGAGCGTTGGAAAACAGAATCAACTTTTAGAGTAAGGAGCATGTATATTCTTGGGCGACTAATTATATGTCTTCTAGCGTCATGAGTTAGAGACTTCCTCGCGGAAACACTCTGTACCTCTTTTCCCCAAGAGCGATATTTCGCAAACAGCGGAGCCCTTACCCTCTCAGCAGCAGGGATCAGGCCGGTGGAGCTCGGCTGGCCCTTCTCGACTGGCTCCAGAAACTCCTAGTCGCCCCCGCTTCGGTTTCATGTCAGACTTTGACAAACCAAAGAAAACCACCGCCCCAGACGCGGGAGACCTCCAATTTCAGAGTGGCCCTCCGCGCCCACAATTCACAGTGGGGCGCAAAGGGAAGGAGACCGCCTCATTCAATGATTCTGTAAGTTCTGTCTGCCCACCTATGGCACGGGACAAAACCACTCCCACTTCCCAGCGTCCGCCCCCTGTCATTCTAAGGGTTAGTCAAGTGCCTCAGGGGTCAACTGGCCGACTTCCCGAATTCGAGTTGTTTGGTACTCACGTTGACGACGGTGGTTCCATACAGGATTTCTTCCCTCCTGTTGATGTTGGCATCAACGATATTCATATGTTGGATGGAGGGGCGCCGGTCAAGACGCTCTCTTCCCAAGATAATACAGCTGCTTCAACTCTTCCGAGTTGGAACCTTGTCGTTCGTGTTCACGCTCTCCGATTATTTCTTTGATGCTAACACTTAGTAGCTTCATGATATCATACAGACACATAAGCCGCAGGGATCGCAGCTTCCAACTTTACGACTCCTCGTGTGTACATCACCAGCAGACAGAGATCAAGCCTTATCCTATGGTGCTGCGCTAACGCGAATATATGATACCCTTGGGGGAATTCCTGCTCACCCTGATAGGGATTTTGACGGTTTTGCCCGAGTTATTTGTTATGCACTATGTGAGATCACTGAGTCCTTGGCAAAGAACAACTCGGTTCGCTCCCCTTTCTAGCATGTCTAGCCACCGCTCAGTCCCCGCAGATTTCCCCATTGACGGCCATTCTGAATTTACTTGGCACGCTTGTATACATGTTGCCACCGATTCCTGCTCTTCTGTTGTCGCGGCGTGTTCCGGATCACGCTGAAACACCACTATTGTTGGGAGTGCTGTATAACATCATTCAGGACCAGCTTCCGAAACTTGACGATACGGCTGGAAGTGAGTCTCCCCAGCTTTGTGCGCTCGCAAAAGAGACATTATCTCTCTACGAGGCACTCGTTTGGTGGATCCCCGATGACCTCGAAGACAGGTCAGCTTTTACAAACGACCGCACGTCCGCCGCTAACGATGAGCGAACTTAGCTTGAGTGTATGTCCGACCATATCATCCTTGCTCACGACACTGCTCTATCCCCACCGTCCACTGTGGTTTCTTATCGAGAGCATGCGCGTACTCTTATGGCTGTCGACAAGTATGATTTATGCTGTTTTAGCAGCCTCCCAGTCAACATGATTGCAGGACGGAATTTATCTCGTTCATTGTTGTCACCCCCTGCAAACAACGGCAGACCCCTAGACCGTTTTCATCACCCACAGATTGGTCTCGCTTGCTCTCTACTGATTGATACTAGCCGCAAGGGACCCGAGGTACGCCTCTTGTATCGAGTTTTTTCTTTATCACTTTTTTTCTCATTGTGGTCGTGACTCAGGCAGACGAGCTCAAGAGTCACATCATTATATTCTTTGCCATCCTTTCCAATGCACATCCTGATGCATACACGCTACTTGTTGAATCCCAAGAGCTGATCCCGTCGATAGTCCTTTACCTCTACCATCTTGTCGCACCGATTTGGAATGAGAGTGGGGCGGTCTTCAATGATCCTCGACCGGCTACGAGGTATTTGAGCTGTCTCTGAATGAGGGGGGACGTTCAGCTGATTCAAGGAGAGCAGAACGATAGGTATCATCAATCACGCGACATTACTGCTTCATCACCTGGTCATGGGTGAAGATGCGACGCTCGACCTGCGTGAACGTCTTCTGCGTGCACCGGCAAAGACATACCAGGGACTGATTCACTTCTTCATCCCGACGTTCGGTCGTCTCAGTTACGCAAACCCCCCTTACTGGCTAGATGCAAAGGACAAAGAACGCTTGGTTGGAGTTGCAGGTCTGTGTTTGACCGTAACGTCTAGTGAACTCGCTGACGATGCGCGCGTAGACCCGGCTAAGGCTCTCCTCGAGAAGGTAATCCAAGGGCCAGAGTTAGACTTAATTTGGGAAACCTATCAAGACGAGGGAGAAGAGAATGATGGAGTTGCTGCTATGGACGTGGACGACGAGGAAGTAGAGGCTCAAAAAATTGCGAATTCGTAATTGGCACGCTCGTATACAAATTGCCACTGAATTCCAACGGGGGACATTGTCAAACAAATTGAGTCGAGCGAGCGAAGCAACGCGTTGGGTAGATGGAACCTTTTAGGCAATGTCCAGCCCACCAAGTCCGACAGTCTGGCAGGACGAAGAGGATTCAGATCCTTAGGGTAAACACACAGTTAGCCCTTACCTCGCGGCAGAATCTCCTCCTCCATTGCATATGTCTTTTCTCGGTCTTTGACAAGGAACTGAATGGTTGTGACCTCTTCAGGGCGAACGCACATGCCTCCAACCTGTATTTAGTGGACCACCGGAGACGAGCCTTCATCTACAGATGACGGATAATATGGTAAGCCCGTATGGAGAAGCGTGAAAAGCGTACTGCATAAGGTGACACTGACGGCGCGGTCGTATTCTTGAGCCCGTCCGAGAAGTGAGGCACAGCAATCGACCGTGCTTCACCAGCGCTCTCGAGCCACATTTTCCAAAGACAGTCTTCCCAATCTAGAATGCGCGACCCAAACAGATAGAATCGTTCTGCACACCAAACCGGGTGGTCCCTCGGGAGAAGGGCTGGTGCAAGCAGGCCAGGCGAAAACGCCCTGTGTGTCGCATTGCTCAAGAGGACCGGGTGGAGTGTGTCGACAGGCAGTTTGTCCAGCCAAGGGGCGTGGTCCACGAGCGCAGACTTGGGAATGCCGTCCGGAAACAGTACCACCTGAGATGTACGCGCAAAAAATCTGGCCATATTAAGGTACGCGTTCGATGATCCTCCAGTAATGGAAGGTACGTGCAGAATGTGAACACAAGCGTTGGACGACGCGTGTTTTGCTGTGAGATAGCTGAGCAGGTCCTTGTATCCAGTCGAGTTCGGCGCGTTCGTGGTGACGACTATTAGAGACACTGGACCCGGCCATGCTGTGGTAGAATTAAGAGCTTCTCGCATTCGAATGTCCTCGATCCAAAGGCAAGCTGTGAGATCTGATTTATGGCCTGGATGGGCTTGTAGGATGAATGTGTCTAAATGCGCTTGGGGGGAAAGCTCTCTAAAGGCAACAGAGAGGCGTTGGGATAACGTGACGTTCATCAACGGCACCAATGATGTGCCATGGACGTCAACTTTAGCAAGGTTGGAAACAGGGTTCCAAGACTGGTGTTGCTGAGGCCGGATAACCCGAAGCGTTTCCATCGAAAAGGAACGGATCTTGATGGTCAGGAAAAGTACGCTGAGACAACAATACAACGTGAGGAGGGTGCGTGGCCGCCAGACGTGCCCGCTGCATATCCTCCGAAGGTCGTCTGAAAGAAATGTAGCAGGATCTGCGATGAACTGTTCCGGAAAACAAAGTCTCCCCCCACGGGGCCTTTGTTCGGTTAGACCGCCCTCTAGTATATGTAAGTAGTCCTTCCCTGAGTCTACGGGACCCAGCGGGATCTGTTCAGAGGCAGTGCGAACGCGGTGGAGGTAACCAAGGTTGGAAAGGTGGCTTTGGTAGCTTCCTGAAACTGAGATGGACACTCGATGCCGCCTGCCAGTGGTTAGATTCGAAGGAACGGATTTGCTTTGCGGTAAACTTGAGTCCATTGCAGGTCGTCACGGTGCTTCACTACGTATATGAAAATTAGATTCCTGACGGTTGGGAGTTCGAAGTAAAAATTGCAGCGAGTAGGTTAGGTAGTCGGACTTCTGGCCAGGCAACTTGGAATCCTGTGCTCCCGCAGGCGTTCCCGTTGTAAACATACCGCACACGTCGACCATCGTTGAGCGCAATAGGGATGTACCATCGTCCCACATGCTTCAGTCAAAGTGGAGAACATAGACCGCAAAAAATGAAGAGCCGTGGTCACAAGTGCATTGTCTGGTAACATGTTAGAAAGACTGAGTGATGATGTTGCGGATTAGATCGAGGCCTCAAATGCACTTTAAAGACGCATCTCAACACCGTCATCGCCTACTCATCCTCTTCAATGTCCCCGAACTCAAACATCCCCAAGCGATCCCGTTTGCCAGCTGCGGCGCACTCCTGCAGATACTTGACTACTTGCGGATACGCTTCCAGGTACTTGCAATTCCTTCGGTCAATGGAAGCAAGACCTTCACGGAGCAGATCTGCATTGATGCAAGCAAGTGGGCTATGCGCAGAGGCCGGATCCGCAGGGTCAATAAGTCGGAGGTGCAAGATATTCCCTTCCCTTTGGTCGACGTTAGCGACAAGTTTACGTCCTTCACAAAGCGAACGGAAGCGATCAACCGCGTCTTGATAATATTCGCTATTGGGGTTCACCAACTTCACGAAACTGCGCAACTAATTAACATCCATATACAAGAGAACAGAGGAGAAAACCTGAGGCGTGCATCCTGTGCTTGACCGGGAAGTGAGCGGAATTTTGGATCAAGAGGTCGCAAGTTGGAGAATTTGACAGTGTCTTGGTTGCCATAGTCGATAAAAGTGACTTCGGCCTCTTTCTTGATAGGCGATGCTCGACGAATCCTGGCACGGTACCATGAACCATCGGAAAATTTTGCAGAGACAAGATCACCATTTGTTGGCGTGAGATTGGGAGGTACCGCCGCTGACTTATGGTGCAATGAAAAATCGCGCATCAACTTTTCCAGGGAAGCTATGCCTACAGATTGGATTTCCACTCAGCAAGTCAGCTAACGGGATGTAATGATGGACCAACCTTCGGTATTTAATACCTGCACAGAAAAGTTGAGGCCGTTCTTCGTCCGTACGTCACTAATAATGACATCAATGTACTCCGGCTTCAGTGGTGCTGAGGAGTCCTCCAAAGGTGCCTGCGCAGCTTTTGCGGCTTCCTCGTCGTAGTGTTTCCACACCTGCAAGAGCATCGATTAGCACATCCTTCCCTAGATGCCGGTTCGAACTCACATTGCGTCGTGCTTGCTTGGCTTCAGCCTAGCAACCATGCCAATCAACATCAGTCGGTAAAAGGAGACGACAGTACAGACTTCTGCATCATTTAGCTGCTTCGTCCATGATAGACCGTCGGCAGAGGACGCATGAACAAACGCATACCCTTCTCGAACAAGCGAAATGGTAACATTTTCATGTTTCAACCACAAAACACCAATGAAGCCACCAGACTTGTCGGTCGATTCGACTTCAAACTCAACGTCGCGTTGCATATATCGCCTTGTTGCAAACTCCGCGGCCTCAGAACCAAACGGTTCACTCTTCTCTGATGCATTACGAGCGGTCCGTGGCGCCCTGATACCTTAAGGATGTAAGACTATAGATTGAAGGATGGTAATCGAGCAAAGTACCGCTGAGTACGAGGGTTAGGGTTTGGTTGTCCTTGGGAAGGAATAATCTGGGAGACAGGTATTAGCCATGCGTGGAGGAACGACCAAGGAACTTGTACTTGAATCGTGATCCAGAGGCGACATAGTCAACAACTGCGGGTATCTTACCCAGCCGCTTGAAGCTGCCCAAGAATGAGTTTGCACGCGCTGCAGTCTAGACGGCAAGGTTGAACGAGCCGACAAGGTGCTTGATCATTGAGCAACCTACCTCGGACAGATTAAGGGGCTGTTTAGGTGGTGGTTGCTCTTTCCCGGAGTGAATCCCACGGGTTTCCGTCAATGCACTGTAAGATTAGTCTACTAGGTCTGACGGGCTGGTGTCGTTGACATACACTTGTTCAGCTCCCATGAGTTTGTCATAGTCTGGCGATCTGTCTTCATCGTCTCGGCGATGGCGGACAACGCTCGCAAGGCCCTTCTCAATCAGTTGCTCAGCAATATTCCTGAGTAGAAAATCGCACGACCAGGTGAGTATACAGTCCTATCATTGCGGTAATAGCCATACGAGTTCTGTCCGCCGTATCGGATAGTGGCGCACTCTCGTTCCTCGAAATCGCCTTCACTGGGACGGATGAAGTCGACCGTTACCCTGACATTTTTGCCGATCAACCTCTTTCGTAGGAATTCTCGGGCCTCTTGGGCATAGAACGCTTGTTTAGGATCTGAAAGCCTGGACTCCTTGCATCAGACCTATCGAGTCGGCAGGAATGACCAGATCTTACTTTGGCCCTCTAGTAGAACTCAAATGCAACCTGCGTTCTTTTCCGCTCTCTTTCTCAGCTACCGATATTTGGTCGCCGCTCCATATACGAATAACAAGCCCCTCGAACAACAGCGAGTTCTCATTGGGACTGTTATTAGTCTTCGTTGAAGTGGTATTAGTCGGAGCCGCAGCACTAGCATAGAGATATGCTCGTTTTTCCTTGGCAACTTTTTCGGCTGCCCGAAGCCGTTCCATCCCACCCCCGCTTGCAAGCATGCCCGCGTGCCAGTCGACGACGCGTGCCAGGCCGGCGGCGATCAAGTGCCCCGCGACATTTCCTGCGGGGTGGAGGACTACGGGGTCTTCATGAAGGGCTCTGAGGGCGCTTCAACGGCAAGAAAAACTCACCAGAACCAATAAAGATTGAGGCAGGTGGAGGTGGCGCGGTTGTGCCCGTTTGGAAAGGACTAGTTGGAGAACTTGGCAATGACAGGATCACGACACGGACAGCACGTTGAAGCAACCGTGATTCGGTGAAAAACTTGGCCTGAACTGACTTAGCTCTAGTGCTCGGCATGCAAGCTGGAGAACGAACCTCTTCCGCCCATGTTTCGGATGCTTCGTCAGGCTTCGATGATATCCTCGCACAACGAACCCCAGCAAGTGCAAGATTTATTAACTGATGCTCGCCATCGGGCATGAAGAGTCGCACACGAACAGTCGATCCGTCGCGAACCTGCTCCACCAGGGCTACATCGAGGATGGTCAGTGCTTAGCCAAACAGGCGTGTTAGGAAAACATGCCATCGATTGATTTTCCCTTCCACTCCGAAACGAATGACTGAGAATCTTGTGGCATTGTGTGATGCACAACACGAGCCTATCCACGTGCCAGCTACTGTTAGTGCAAAGAGGTGGCTGGGGCCTTGAGACAGACCTGAGGACGATGAGGATTCCAGACGCCCAACCCGGCCGCCCTGGCTTCGGCCTCGAGGTCACGCTTCTGCACGTCATCCTCGGTAGGCTCACCCTTCAGATCCTTGACCTTGACCCATCCATTCTTGAGCAGTTCCGAGGTCACGTCGAGGCCATTGATCTCAGCAGTACCAAGATCGCGCGTGATATCGTCATTAGGTGGCAAGCTATGTGTCGAGGTAAAGGAGATGGGCTTGCCGACCACCATGGCGCGCAAGAAGTCACGAGACTCGAAAGCCCATGGCTAGAGTGCAGCGACTTTAGGAAAAGGAAAGCGTCCAGGTGAAACTGATGGGCTTGCCTCGTCCTCCCTGGTGGCATTGCCCATTCTTGGTGCAGTCACATCTGCAAGATACAGGATCCTGGCACATGCAACGCATCATGCTCGGTGCAACACGTCGTGCGTGGATGGGAACATGTATTACCTCTCTTTTGGGGGTTGACCTTGCGATCCCGGAGGGCCACGCAATACGAGGGTGTCACCGGAGATGACGGCTGCCCACGGACTCATCAGTCGTGCGCGCGGAATGGTAGGGCACACCCACATTTGACAACCTGGGGGCGGTCAGAAGTTCAGCGAAGAAGGAGATCAAGCAGGAGACATACGGCTTTCATGGACATGGCTGCAGGAGAGAAAGAAGTGAACGTGGACGAGCGGACGTGCGGACACTCGAGGAGCAGAGGAGGCTTATGGGAATATATTTCCTTTTCTGGACAAATACAGCCCCCTCGCTTGTAGGGAGGACTAAATTGAACGACCACGTCGAATCCGGCGTGGATAGAGACTGGATGTTCATCTCACCTCGCGTGCGAGCTCGCCAAACTCGTCCGCGACACGCACCGTCCACGGGTCGCAGTCGGTGAAAGTCGTTTGCACAGCAGTGCCTCACAGCGCTTACCTCCGAGTAAAAGCGAGGAGAGCGCAGCTCCCACTACCCCGTTTTCCCTCTACCCTACAGCATCGTGTTCACCGCTCGAACCTATGAGCACCTCTCGATTCTATGAACACCTCGCCTCTGACGACCAGCACCCTGAGCCAGCCAGAAAGACCGACCGCACTGACATCATCGCGCAGATACGGGAGGCAACATCCGCTCCTTCTCCATTGACTGGATATCTCAAGGACCCCGCGTTCATCAGTGCCGTTGATGGCACAGAGAACAGTCGTGCTCGCACCCAGCGCCACTCTTCTTCGAGCACCCGCAGTCGCGAGCCACGGTCCTCTACCATCTTGGGTCTCGTGCTGGCTGAAGAAGAGAAGCAGGCCCACAAACTCAAGTCGCTGCTTCGATCAACAGGTGATAGACTCGACCGCGAAACTCGCCGAGCCAATCAGGCTGTGTCCAGGGCCGAACACGCAGAGGCCAGGGTACACGAATTGTCCGCTCGTGTCTCAACGGCCGAGTCCAGTAAGATCGTTATGGAGCTCGAGGCAGCACGCGCAAAAGAGGAGATCAAACGGTACCAACTACAGGTCGAGAGTCTCGAGCGGGACGTGAAGCGACTTCAGACTGACGTTGCCCTGCTCGAGAAGCAGAGAAACGAGGCGGACGAAAGTGCCTCACGTGCCCGCGATACCGCAAGAAAGTTCGAGATGCAGCTCAGGAATGCTCAGGCAAGGCAAGTTGGGAGAGAGGAAGGCCTGAAGTACGGGTTGCACAAGTGGTTCAGGACAGGTCATATTGAAGGCTGGGACGCTGGACATGTAGAGGGCTATGAGAGCGGTCGTGACCAAGGATTTGAGGAAGGGCGGGGACACGGCCTTGCGGAGGGTCAAGAGGTTGGGCTCAAGCAAGGACGCAAGATTGGCAGACAAGATGGATTTGATGAAGGATGGGAACAAGGTCGGAAAGAGGAACGTGAGCATGCACTACAGGCCTTTGACGACTTTTTTGCTGCAGAAATCGACGAACGGAACCAAGTGGTAAGTCGAGAGCAAGACGAGCTCGGAATCTGACTGACCGGTAGCTTGAAGACGAGGCATCAGGCGCAGAGATGGTCGGACTGGATGCGGCGCTCGACGTCGGCGGCTTCACAAAAACCATGGGTCCGTCGACCACTGCAAGGGGGTAGTAGATGATATGTGTGGACACTGTCATTGGACATTTGGTAGAGGCGTGAGAGTTGAATCGTAACCATTACAATGTCCCCTGGTCCACTGCCGACCCCGTTCGCTGGCCCCCGTCGCAGGGGCAAGGACATCCCCCGTCTCCCGTTGTCTGCCTTTAGCCCCCCCAACACCGGCACGTCCGACACTTTTCCCCTTCCACCAACGCCGAGTCTCATCACTCCAAGCGGAGTCGTCGATTCGCATCTTCAACTCTCCCTCGATGCAGTGGGTGGATATGAAGCAGACATCGCCCATCTCAAGCCAGCCCACAAACGCGCCGTCGTGTTCTCGCCTAGGGGCCCCTCTGCCGAGGCGATCGTCAACTCCCTGCAATCGTGAGGCTTTCGTCCGTCCTTGAGGCGCAGGCGGTCTTATCTCTATAGATTACAATCTGTCGTGATCGATGCCCGTGTCCTTTCAGCGTTGATTCCCTTTGCTCTCTTGAGCTCAGAGATCCCTCGATACCTGTCTGCAACGGATCCCCCGCTTCTGGCGCTCGCAACGACATACGACGGTGCGATCCCTGTAGCGACAGAGAGCGAAGATGGCAAAGACCAGACTCACGTAGAGACCCCGGTCAAGAATCTCCGTTGGGCCCTACAACACAGCCGAGTCGTTGACCTCGACATCCAAGGCGGTATCATAGCCGCCGATGCATCATTATACGACAATCTTGTCAACCTCCTCACTAAAGCCACCAGAACAGACACCAATACCAAGCATGCTCCAATCGTGCTGAGTAGGTGGCCATCGCAAGTCTCTTGCCCCTATACTGACTTGTCGTGCGCAGCCAACGTGTTGCCTCCTCCACTTGACTCGATCATGCCAGTTGTCACACTGATGAATCATCCAACATATACTGTTTATCGACAGCGGGTATCATTGCTTTCCCTCTTTGAAAACGTGCACGTGAAGCTTCTCCCTCCAACGTGGGCCCATATAGGGTCCATGGCGGGACGAGAAGAAAAGCATGAGAGGGAATTGAAAAATATTCTCAAACTTTTCAGTGAGTCAAAATAACCGCGAAGAGGGATGGTTGGCTCACAGTCGCTTAGTTGTCCCGGTCCTGGAGGCCTTCGGGTTCGAGAGAATCATATTTGGGTCTTCGCCCGCGTCCGCCGGTGGCTCGTCTGCGCTGGCAGAGAACTGGTATAAGCTCGTCCTGGAGTCATTCCGCGAGCTGGCAGTGTCCCAGGACGAGATGGACAAGATTTTCGCTGAAAATGCCGAGCGTGTCTACAGCTCGACTTGACAGCTCTGTCGTGGAGCGAAGACCCAGGACAAGCTAAAAATTGAAGCACATATGCTTTCTTTCTGGAACGAAGCAGCGTTGGGATGTAGTACATGTACCGCAAGTACGTTAGGAGACGTTATGTCGTAAGCTCGCTTGTCATAACGAACCGGGATGCTTGCCACTACCGCTTGGACTTGAACTCGTCAAGCGACAGGAGCGAACTGATGCTGCAATGTCCACACACCGCAATTAATAGTTCCGTGTTCAACTCTTACTTCCATCTTAAACCGTCCTAGCTCGGACATCGGCCGTATCGTACTGTAGCTACGATGAGCACAGACAGCAGAAACGACGCCGGCTATGAGGTAGGAAGACGTCACGGATCCCCGTAAGTGTTTCAGCTATCTCAAATCGTCCGCCTGGTCACTCCCGCTTGCTTTGTCGAGACCAGGAGTAGCAGTAGAGAGTCTTCTCCTGTCGCGGTGAGCCTAGTCCTTGCACCTGGTCGTTCATCCACCGTTACTCTCGAGTTCCTGAAACATCTGCGCGTGTATTGCTTCCTTTCAGAAACGACAAAGGCGTGCATGCACACCTGCTTCAGACGATGACGACCTTGTCATCCCTGTTGCGCACAGCGAGGACACCGAAACTCCGACACATGAGAACCCGCCGCTAATACGCCAGTCGGTTGGTTTCTCGTGGACTCCGTCAATCACCGCCAACATCGACACATATCAAGCCACAGTAACCCCTCAGCCTATAGTTCCCTACTTTCTTCCCGGGCAAGCACTCCCCTCACCTTCCAAGCCGAAAATTACGAGGCCAAGGGCACCTAGGAAAAAGAAAGGCGAACAATTTGCCAATCAAATTAGCAGGTTCAAGATCAGTGGCTCTAACCTATCGTCTTCGCCTGGCTCCGGCTCTGCGAGCCTCACTCCAACTTCGGCCGATACTAGTCTGTTGAGTGTTGCCGCTCGTTTCCCGGAACATTCACGTCCCATGATACCCGCCGCAAGCCGCGCCAACGGAAACGCCACTGCGGGTCCAAGCTATAGCAATAATGCAACAACTGGCGTGGCAACTGCCACCTTACCGCGGGGCACCAAGCGAGCCAGGAAGTCGTCGAAGAGAAAAGCTTCTATATCTGACGATGCCCACACTCAGCTGGGCACTCGACCATCTCCAGAACAACTTCCTCCAATCAGTACTCTCGTCGGCTCTCATCATCCAATCAACGATCATTCCGGAAGACCTGGACAAGTTTCCGATCGTCAAAGAACTTATTCCGCACCATCCGGTGTTGCCTCAAGTGGCACACCTGTCGAGCGTACAAGTGCACGTAGGTAGCATTGTTTTTAACCCGACTTTAACTAACTCGTTTCAGCTACTGGCACTTCCCGGGGCCCTGTTCAGAATGTTCCGAGGCCGATGCGAATGGTAACGTTACTCATCGAAGACTTGAGAAGTGGCGTACCCGATTCCCAGCTTGCAGAGGTCAGAGTTCCATTGAGAGTCGCCGACGATCCAGAAGATGGTTTCTGGGCAGATGCAATCGAGATCAGCAATGCCCTTCAAAGTGGACCATCCCGTATAGATGGTCGGTATTCTATCCGTGCCATCTGGCAACCATGACTAATTCCTCTGTGGTCAGGCCTGGCCAAGGTGTACACCATGAGGGGGAAATTCCGGCAATTTTTCATGCGCGTCGATCAGTTCGACCAACTTCAGGTCCAGTCCGCGCACCTTGCTGTTTCAAAGGAGAGAACATTGAGTATTTTCGTGGAAGCTGTGAGTACAGTCCGTGCTAATGGGTTTAGGACACTTTTAACGTCTCATATCAGCCTGTGCTACAAGGACAACTGCCGCGTCCTCCTGCATCGCACCCGGACGCACGACCTGCCTACAATTCCGGTTCCGAGCGCGGGGCCATGTCCTCGCCCAGCACAACGTACTGCCGACCAACGTACTCGCTCGTGACGCGTGAGGATCAAATAGAGCGATTATCAAAAAGTAACTACACCAGGGCAGATAGAAGGAAGTCGCCCGTCTCGGGCAGTGGTTCATATGGCCACTCACGACGGACTCCATCGCCGAGTGATCGACATCGACCAGCACAGCACGACCAATATGCAGGCTCGATTCAGCGCTTGTTGACACCGCCCCTGGTTGGTCGACTTGCGGATACGCAAGAAGAAAAGGACGAGGCGATCGCCAATTATATCCGATCCCACATCGAGAATAATTCCGGATGGATAGAATACATGCAATCAAAGGCAAAACCCCAACGTGTTTCCGAGGTACTGAAGCAATACGCCTTTGTGGAGGATAGAGCCAGAGAACTCATGGGACAGAAGACGCCGGCACATTGGGATGGTGCACCAAATTCCTTTGTCGAAAGGGTGAGTCGTCGACGAAGCTGGCGATAATGACTCCTTTCGCGAAAGTTGGCTAACAATACCTCCCAGCAACATGTCTGGCGTGTGCTAAATTTAGACAGCAGATGGGGTGAAGAGTGTCAGGAGACATTAAATCTCGTCAAGTTTTACGGTAAACAGGGTATGCGATACGAAGACCCTCGTGTCGTCGACATGATCAACGATACCTCACCTCCCAAAGCAAGCACGATGGACAAGTTCCTTCGCTTCCTCCGTGATGTGGATGAAAGTTTTACACAGGACTTGCTCAGTGGACAGGTTGTGGCAGCGCGGACGGAAGGTTGACATCTCTGGAGAGTCGGTGGTCCGAGTTATTCTTCTTTTTTTTTTTTTCAGATCCGTGTTTATTGGGATAGTATTTGCTTGTAGTGTCATATCTGACTACGTATACGATTGCGCTGTTATACGGTCGCTATTTCGCCACCGCTTTTTTGAGTGTCTGAGTACAGGTTCGTCATATGTTAGCGCCTGTGGTTAGTATACGGCAGGGAGTAGTCTTGCATCTGCCTCACGATCCCCACAGATTTCGACCTTTATGCCAACACCCGCCGGCACACAACCTTCTCCGAGTGCGTGTTCCAACGCAATCTTGGACTGGAACCCGGAGCAATGCATTGGTAATACATAAGCTGGCGCAGGCCGCAGCTCATTCGCCAAAAAGTTGACTGTTTGGGGGATACGAGGGACGAGTTCGGGACCTGCAAGATGGAGCCCACCGATCACCTGAGCTGTTGCGTGAACAAGGAAAGGAAGTGGGAAGGCATGGCTCACCATATAGACAGGTCTGACGAGCTTTCGTACTGCGTCCTTGACCACATTGACAATGCCCGCGTGCGAACACCTAGGTCATCAAACGGCCGTGAGTTCATCTGCGCCGTCGCCTGGAGGGATTCACGGACGCGCTAAATATGACCAGACCCTTGCCAGCCACGTCGATGGCAGCATAGCGTTCATCCATGAGATGCTAAACGGTGGCCCATACACGTCAACTATACACAAGAGAAAAATCTTGCCAACAAACTGGTTCGGACGTCCATCCGTGCTCCTTTAGGAACCGCATGCCGCCGAGCAATCCGCCCTCGTACGACGTCACTCTCGGGATCTCACCACTGACGTAGACGGACCCGGCTGCGACCGTGTGTCCGTCTTTGGACGTCCTCACGATCCCTCCAGCGTTCTCGATCTGTTCAAATGTCGGGTCATCCGGTAGACGGCAGATGACGGTCTTGAACGTGGGCGGTACAGCGATACCGCGGGCTTCGGGACGGTCGGGATGCAAGTCCACGATACATTCACGTGCGCTAGGGCTGCGCATGCCAAGGAAGGCGAGCAT
This sequence comes from Pulveroboletus ravenelii, assembly GCA_038090235.1. Taxonomy (NCBI): domain Eukaryota; kingdom Fungi; phylum Basidiomycota; class Agaricomycetes; order Boletales; family Boletaceae; genus Pulveroboletus; species Pulveroboletus ravenelii. The sequence goes on from JBBPMH010000046.1 coordinate 27,412, forward strand.
CCCACCCGAGTGGTCACTATGCCAGTGGGAGAGGATAACGGTCTCCACGTCGTCCACTCGTGCTTGCATCGCAGTGGCATTACGGGTGATGGATTTTGAGTCTGGTCCGGTATCGAATAGGACGAGGTGTTTCTTCTGGCCATTGACTTGCGTTTCCTGTCGGCCAAGTTGGAAAAGAAGCTTAATTGCGTCTGCCCCAGGAGACGTACGATCAAGGCGGAGAACCCGTGAGCGCCTGCCAGTAGGGAGTTCGTCGTCAGTGATCTCATCTCTGTCGCGACGCTGTGAAGATCGCGAGATCGTGATATTTACCACAACAAAAGTTGTTGAAATCGAGAATCGGGACGCCTGTTCGTGGATCTTGAGCAGGCTCCTGATCAACGAGATGTTGGTGCAATTCATGGGTGAAACCTGGGGGGAGTTTGGTCATCCTGCAAACGAGAGGAGAATGATTATGCTTGTCGGATGGATGCTGGACACTGCCGTACCATTCGATGCAGTTGTCTACAAGAAAAGTGACGCCAAGGTGGTCGGTTACGACGAGACCTGCACGAGACGGAGTCGCATCGGACATGGCAGAGGAGTAGTTCACTTTCCCATGACAATCATCCTATCATTTTACACCAAGAAGGCCGCATGCAGCCTCGTCACACCCAAACTACAATTAATCGCCAAAGAACGAACGTATAACAAAGCCGTCTCCGCTCATCGGTGAAGCTCCTGGACGCCCGGCGGACTTAGCCTTTTGCCACGCCCCCATATCTGGTCGACTCAGCCATTCTCCGCTCGCGGAAGGCCTATAGGATCGAAAGGATGGGAATCAACGGCACAACTACAACTATTTGTCCATGAACATACCTTGCGATACTGGATGCGCTCCCACGTCACGAACGCAATGAAAAGGACGGCGATGGAAGTGATGCCCCCAAAGACACCAAGGCCGATTGGAAGAACTTGGATGGACGTGCCTGGCATGACAAAGGCCGCAGCAGCCATCGGAGGTGTTCCTATGGACATGGTACAGTTTTGAACCTCTTGGATTTGTTGGCCGACCGGAGTGAGGGAAACGAGGCAGGTTTCGGTCATGGAACCATTGGGACTGAGATGTGAGGTCAGTCGGGTCATGGTGCACTGTGTGTGGACTCACGTTTGGATGGTGGTGGTGGTTGTAAAGGAGGTGGGTGAAGCGAGGGCAGTGGGTACCGTGAACGAAACAGGTTGACGTTGAGCAAGATCATGCGAAGGGAGAGCAGCAACAAAACCCAAGAAGAGACAAAGGATGGCGGCCATGCGGGAGTACATTAAGAAAGAGCCAGCTCTTGATGAAGGGAAAAGGGAAAAGTGCCTCTGGGGCGACAAGGGGCGACAATGAGCATTGTGAATTATATACTTGGTCTAATCGGCATGGCGACGCAACAGCCCCTAATCCTCCACAGCCTTGTAGGCCTTTCCTCCCCGATACCGCTTCGTCTCCCGTCGCAACCTCATCAAGGCACCAATCAGCTTCGCTATCAGCCGTGTCGCCCACTCCTCAAATGCGAGTGACACAATGATGTTCACCACCACAAATCCAACAAGCATCGCCCGTGCCGGGAAAGGGATTGGCATCAGCTCAAGAATCACCTCCAACGCCTTCGGAGGGCGGAGCAGCACGAGCAAGTTGAACAACGACAAGGCGATGACAGATACCATCAACCATCCTGCCCAGCAACATCGTTTCAAAAAATCCATATAAATATCCAATTTACCCACCGTTCGTCCACATCGATTTCCGGTACGGAGGACCAATGCTGAATACCGCAGCTACCAGTACATACTGGAAACAAGACACCAGGAACAACACTGTGTTTTCGTAATTGGTCGCGTTCAGATGCTGGTCTTCACGATCGGGGTTATCCGTCAATGGGGGTGTATACCTGAAATTCGTAGTCGGTTTCACACACAGACCCAGATCCCTATCGCAACTCACCATTCTTGACGTCGAACCCAGATAAATGTGAGCGCTTGCACTCCACTCATAATAACGACTTGTCCGACTAAACTAGTGAGGACTTTCTTCGACACAAGACTAGCGGTCGGTCGCTTGGGATGGATTTTCGGGAACGGAAGCGTCCGACCCACTAAAGTGCCAAGTCAGTATCGAGACCGAAGCTCGTACCGCGCGGACTCACTAGAAACCGCGATAGGAATGATGATAAATAAATCAATATAAAGGAACTGTTCAAATTTATCATCCACTCGTTCAGATGGTGGCAGCACTCGCCTGAAAGTCTCCGAGCGATGATGCGAACGAGTACAGTAAAATTATGGTAGTGAACTGAATGAGGGAATATAATGCCCTGAAAGGCGCTCAGATGCGTCCTACGACTTTCAGGCAAAGACTCACATGTACTTGAAACATGAAAAACTGGTGACCAAGGCGGCTCTGCCCTCTTTAATGACATCGATAACACAGCTGATATCCGGGACACTGCTTGTGAAAGGTGCTGCGACTGATGCCTCTGCTTCAGATAATGAGATCCCTACGTCAGCGGCCTTGAGTGCTGCACAGTCATTTGCACCATCGCCACACATCAGAACAGTGTACCCAAGAGCTTGCAGACGTTCTACCACTTCATTCTTCTCGTCCGGCGACATTCGAGCGAAGACCTGTGTCTTCACAATCATCTATCAACAGTCAGTGAAAGTGCCAAGTAAGAGGAACACAGTTCGGCATACGCGTTGAAGAGTCTCGAGTGGGGCATAGTTGATCATCCACCTAAAAACACTACCCGTCACCACGAGCGTATAGTCGTGGTAAGCGATTTCGTCCTCCGCTACGCTATGATTTGGCGGCGCCAGTGGCCGAAGGCTGTAATCGTCCAGCTTCCATGGGACATTGTCCATGCACGACCATTCCAGTTTCGATGATGGAGTGTTTGCATTCCCTACATCATATATCAAGACAGAAAATAACAACTTGGGTGTCTGGCATACCTCGAATGAATGCAGGTGCAAAGACGTGGGCAGCAGGATTGATCAGACTGCACTCTCTTGCTACACTGACGGCGGTGAGAGGATTATCGCCAGTAATCATCCGACATGCTAGATGCGCGCTTCGAAGAGTCTGGATGGCAGGCGTAGTGCCTGGTTTCAGCTTGTTTTCGAAAATGATCAACCCGAGAAAGCGCAGGTTAGACTCGGCTTGTTCGCTAATTGTACTTGTGGGCATGAATTGTCGCATGATAGAGAGCGATGACCAACCGTTTCATTTTCTGAGCTTTGAGCCACGATAAACCCTCTATAGTCTTACCCGCAATGGCGATGACGCGGTACCCTCGCCGGGTGTAGTACGATAACAGATCGTCATAGTCTTGCGGAACTAACATTTCCAAACGTCAGAAAGCCAGACTTTGAGTAAAAAGTTGTTGGGCGAACATGATTCCCTCTCGCAGATATCGACCATCACTTCGGGTGCGCCTTTGACATAAATCTCCATGCTGTTGCTTTTGAGTCTTTTCACAACGACACTCATCCGTCGTAGGGCCGACATAAATTCAAACGTCCTGATAACACCCAACTCCAGGAAGTGTGCATGCTAGTGACAGTAATAATCAGGACCATTCAAACAATCATATCGGGAGGCGTACTCTTCCGTTGCTTTTGAGCGCATCTTCAAGTCGGAATTGTGCGGTGCCAGGCGGGCGTACGACCATCTGTACTAGCGCAGCTGGCCTTTCAGTCCCACCACGTTCCTTGATAATTCCAGTCCCAGCAACAAGTCCTTCTTCAAGCGTCCACTTTGTGAATTCAAACATCTTCACATCCAATGGGTCCCCAATAACATCTCCCTCAACCATTTTAAGCGAGTGACAGGTCGCAAGCGCATGCAGAAAGCTGGCACGGTCTCGTGCGGTAGGAAGATCGTGCACATTGTCGATGAGCTCGCCAAATCGGTGCTCCAAACGGTCGAGGGATCGTACTCCGAGGATGTCGAGTCCGTCTTCGGTAAGTGTGCCGGTCTTGTCGAAGCAGCATACGTTGATCTGCCCGCCTACGTTAACCCGAGTAGGAGAGATACAGAAGATTCCCAGCTTGCGAAGGCGGCCAATCGCAAAGCTGGTACCAATGGACAGAGTGGCCGGAAGAGCCGGAGGAACGACAATCGTGATAAGGTCCAAAGCACGGAAAACGATCGTGTCCCATCTAACCTGTGACGCACAGGTCAGAACAAGAGGAGAGGTCGTTGAAAAATAAATTTACCCCCAGCCTGACAAATTGAACAGCACTCGCACAGAAGCCCATCCCAGCGATTCCAGCGAGTACAATGATAAACCGGATCGAGTCTCGATAAAACTTGAATCCCATCGGCTTCGGAAATAACATTGACCGAACAAGGGCACCTTTGGTGGTGTTGAATCCTGTCCGACAATGTTACCATGCTCGAACTGGAAGTCGGGGCACAAAGATCACCTGTTCGAGTAACAAGCCCAATCGCTGGTTTTCCGACGCCCCCATCAAGAGCAAGCGCACCACGGATACGTACCACCCGGGTTCCAGCATAAACAAAACTCTTGGCGAGGTCGCCCTGAATATCCTTGAGGTCCCGCCACCGTGCAATATCCTCGTCTTTTGTTGAATTCTTCGAGACTGGCACGCTCTCGCCAGTAAGCATGCTCTCATTTACAATGACATCTCCTGACAAAAGGAACATATCTGCTGGGAAGAAGGGAGCACGTAGTTCGGAGAGATTGATGATGTCTCCTGGTACAAGTTCAGAAGAGTCGACGACAGTCCCTGGACAAATTTAACATCATCATGGCGACTCGGGAGAGGTAAAGAGAAAAAACCCACACTTCCCATCAGCGTGCACGACAACTTCGCACGAAAATCGTGACATCTCACGCATTCGTTTGATGGTCTAAGCGATTTCAGTACTTAGCACCAAGCTCCGAGAAGGCCGGTTCACCTTCTTGGTATCCACGAGTGTTGTAACCACACTCAGTGCAGATATTAGCGCGATACAGAAGGCATAATAAATGTAGTCGTCGAGAGACCAAAGGATAATGCTTGCAACTTGAAAGACGTAAAACGGATGGATAATCTTCCCCGACGTTAATTAACCGCACGGCAGGGCTTACTCGCACATACCTCGTCCACAAGAAGTGCCAAAGTCGACTTCCCAGCGATGTCGAGCAGGTTAGGGCCAAACAAGGTCAGGCGCTGCCTCCGGGTGTCTTCTGATAAGCCACTCTGCACAGCTTGTGAGCCTGTCCAAGTCGGGTCTCTCCAGTCTCTAGAATAACATAAGAGGGTGCGTGATGTACTGAATCGCAAACCTACCTGACCATTGCAAACAATCCTGTTCGAGTATCTAGTGCGAACCGTGAATAACGGTAGTCGACAATGTGAAGATCTTCCAGCATTTCAACTTTACTGCCATCGTTATCACCATTTGGGTTTGACCTCGAAGACACGGAAAGATTCCGGGACCGTCCATTGGATACAGGCAAGGTACTAGGAAAAACGCTGGACCGATCATAAGGATATGCAATCTGTTTGACGGGAAACAATGTTATATCTCTGTGTGGGGACTGGGACACTGTGACACACTGGCACTCTTGATGTAAAGTGCATGCATACCTCGATGACCACAAAGCCATGTTTGAGATCCTTGAAAGCTTTTTCACGAACCACCCACCGAAGCCACAGACGAGGAAGCCATTGGCCAAGGAGCGCAAGCATGCCACATGTCAGCACACTCAACACCTGCCAAAGCCGTTGACGCCAAGGTATGACTTCATAACCCACAAACCGCAAGGTGCTATCCTCATCGGGGACATAAATTATTTGTCGGCTGGGTGGACCTGGTGGCGGTAGGTCCAGTGGCTCTAGAGGGACGTCTATTTCTATGCGAACTTCGTCTCCGAAAATTGGATCCGACGCAAATAATGGTAGGTGCGAAGGAGGGGCACTGGGCGATGGTGGGTCTGAGCTAAATTCAATATCGCTTGCAATGGGGCTAGATGATCGTGAGACTTGTGACTCAGTGCCGTCGTCATCTTCGCCGGAAGAATAGCCCCAGCGCTCCTCGCCTTCGTCCCCTGAGCCAAGGGCATAGTCAGATCCTGCATCTGAAAGCCTGCTGCATTTTGAGCGTCGGGAAGGTGAAACAGATGCTCGATGCGTCGAGGGTTCGCCTCCGCCCCTGCCGAACAACTGAGCGATGTTCTCGAATACGGACGACCTGTTCATCGTCGGCGATAGTGGATGTCTGGATGACCTCCGACTACTACCGGCCAGCAGTTCACTCTCCTCTTCTCCCCCGGTCTCTGCTCCACTCACCACAGATGTCTGTGAGAATTGACTCTCCGTACTCATTCTGCGTTTCCCATGCACCTTCGCTGAAAAAGAGGATGTCGTCGCACCGTCCTCGCTCTTCCTCCTCCTCGACCATTCGGAGCTTCGTCTAACTCCCAAAGCCTCTTCGGTATAAGACATTCTCGAGACGCTGGAGGGTACCGCTGTGTGACCTGGGCCATCGAACATTGTACCACCAAGATCGTCGGGGTCGCCGTAGTGTGAATCTCGCCGTGCGAGAGAGCGCTGTGCGACGACATCATCGATGTCGATGGCGGATGCGCCTTCCGTATAGTCGTATACGGAGTCGGAGGCTCCTGCATGCGGCATCGTTCTTGTCAAGAAGCCAACGGCTACTTTAGAGGTTCGTCGGCAGAGACCCGGGTACTTATCCCCTTTTGGTATGCGTCGCTCATCCCGGCTCCAGCTTAATAAGCCGGACGTATACAGGACACGTCGCTACTGCGTTGCGTGCAAAGGTAGAAGAATACAAAAAGAACACTGGACTAGCCTAGATACCTCCAAATAAAAAAGAAACAGACAAATGTGAACACCGCGCCACCTAGAAATATGTACATGTCTTGCGTGCTGGATCATGTCAATGACATACATACATCAAGGCGAGCTCGAGACCCTTACCTCCGTCGTTCGATCCACCCAATCACGTCACGACTAAGGCCCAACGTGTTTGCAGCATCGAGCAAACGCCTCTTGGTGCCCTTTAACACGTTGCGCTGGTCGACAAGGTTGTCCAGGACTTCGCGGCCCTGGGCAAGGAATTCGTCGAGCCTTGCCTCTGTGCTTTGGATGAATGAATGTTCACGAAGTGCGTGGTGTTCGCGAAGGGTAGAATGCGACAGCGGTGTTGGTGTTTGGAAGGGAGACTCGGAGTGCTGTGACGTCAGCTGGCTGGTTGGTGCAAAGCGTCTTCGCGCGTCTGACGCGGACGGTGAGTGGATACCCGATGGTACGCCCTGGAGGAGTTCGTTGCGTTGCGAAGCAGCCCTCTGTAAAAATGTTGTAGTGAAAGAGACGCGAGGTCGAAGAAGAGCCCACTTCGTTCTTTATGCGTTCAAACTGGCTCTTTAGGTCTGTATAGTCTGCACGAAACTTTTGTACGCGCCTGAGGACTGATGAGGGGAGTGGAACGGCAGGGATGGAAGACGCACATTTGTCCCTTCTCCTGCTTTGCCTTTATGATTTCTCGCCTTACCATGGCATCATAATCTTCGATGGTACGCTGCATAGCAGCGAGGGAGGCAGATATCTGTCCTAACGGAGAAGGATGCTTGAGAGGTTGGCTAGAGAGCGAGTTCGGAGGGGTACGGACCTAGAAGGGATGCGGAATTGTCGCCATTTCTGAGACGTTCGAGGTCGGCGGTGAGTGAGTTCGTCTGTCTCGTCCCGAGCGTATAGAGCGAGTTCATCGTGGTGGTGGGAAAGAACCTCTCCGGCCGGATGCCCGGGCAACGCCGAGTACTTACTTACAAGGCGTTCTAATGACCGCTACCTCCATCGTTCGGTGTGTCGGGCAGCGTCGACCTTGACCTTTTCCCGTCTCTCTTGCCCTCGTCCAGGCGGTCCATCTATCAACGTAGAGAGATCAAAGTCTTGCACCACCGTCACCGTCGCCAGCTGCTCCTCTCCCTCATATTCCTCCATCGTCTCGCATTCCCTCGTCACTCCGCCCCACTCATCCCCATCGTCGTCTGTATGCGCACCATTATTAGAATGGTACAAGCACAATCGCGATCCGCACCTGCACGAGCTCCATATGCCATTTCAACTTCGGCGGCATTCCGTGCGGCCCGTTCCGCAAGAGCGCGACGATGCTGCAATGCGATGAGAAGCGTGAGCGGGTGAAACAAAGGGTAGTACCTCTCGTCGCGTCTCGAGTCTTTCCTGCTTTTCTCTAAGCTGTGCCTTTTTCTTTGCCTGCTCGCGTCGCGCGACCTTGCGTTTATGGAACCCCGTTAAAAAGGATCTGTCGCAGGTCGATCGCGTGCACAATGGAAAAGAAAGACGCGAACCTCCGGTCCTCCTCGTCGAATAAAATCTCCCTTATCTGGCCATGCTTTGCGCGTTTTTTTGCGGCAATGGCAGAACGGGCCTGGGTGAGGACGGTGATGTTGTCGGCCATGCTCGGGTCAGTTTGGCTTGGTACTGTCAGACAGCCACACGGGTCGGGGTTATCCGTCCCTTACGTAATGGAAGGGATCGACTACTTGGGAATGTCTTCGATGTCAGACTCGTTATAAGACTCGCTCTCAGGCGAGACATATTTCGCTCCTTTCTCCCCCTCTCCCTCGTCGCCCTCCGCGTCACCCACGCCCCGAAAATGCCCGCTCTCACAATGCCCGATACGTCCCCCGCCCTCCTCGATGACCCATCCAATCTACCTCCCTCCCGTGACTCTCCCAACCCTTACCCGCGCTCCTCGCCCCCCCGCGCCCACAGGCATCTAGATGCCGTCTACACACACGCTCACTTTGACAGCAGCGGCAGTCCCCCTGATCATAATAGGCTGTACTCTCCTTCCCTACCACCCTACTCGACCCCCCTTCCTCCTTCATCAGCCATGTTCAGCCATTTCGCACTCCCTCAGGCCCCCACGAACTGGCAGCCCCATATCCCATTTCTCTACAACACTTCCCATCCTCCCCCACAATCTCCGCAGCTTGCTCATAAAGTTTGGATCCTTGACTGTAGACCCTGCGGCACATTTCTAACGAACCGTGGCATGAAGGCGAGTCTCCTTCCCATATCGCTCGACGAGTCACCCCTACCCGAAATCTAATCTAATGTTTTAGGCTGTACTGTTACTCAGGCCTAACGTCTCTCTTTTTTCTACCGACGCCCTCCCTGTAAACTGTTCTGCGTACTCCACAAATCCAGACGCACTCCGTCCGCCTCCTTGTCATCCGTCCACTGCTTCATCTACCGCACGTACGTGCGAGTGCCTTACTCAGACGCTCTGCTGTCATACTTGCGGTACCGCTGTCGGTTACATGATCGTGATTCCCGTGAGATTTGATCGATCGAATTGTTTAAACTCCATGGATACACTTTTGACCCTGATTCGATTAGTGTTCCAGGTGTACGTCTTCAATTTCCGCGACAAACCGTGCGACTAACGGTCACCGGTTTGTTTTCCACTCGAGCGAAATCATTGCCTCGGAGCGACACCATATCCCCGATGAACCTGGCGTCCTCGCCGTCGAGTATCCCACACCGCCCCCTCCACCTTCATCTCCGCCCCCGCTTGCACCTGCGTACCCTTCCTTTTTTCACTCCGCTGATATGGCAGCACATCGGCGGCCCGGTAGTTCTGTGCCTTTACTGGCACCCCAGCCACTCCCAACATTATCTCCATCGCCGGTTTCTAGTGATCTACCCTCTCTGCCAATGGAATTACCAGAATCGACTTTCTCCTCTCCCCAATCTTTACCTGACCTACTCCCTTCCGTCTCTCCGATTTCGCCTCGGCGATCTCCTCGACTCCTTTTGCAGACTTCGTTTCCGCATAACTCCGCCCCCCAGACATTGTCGGATACAAGAGGGACAAACTCTGAGTCTTCCCCTCGCAAGCTCGAAGCGGGGGACGTGCTCTATTGGCACAACCTTACGAAGCACGGGGAAATTCCAGCTGTCGAAGAAGATCCACGAGCAAGGATACCAAATCAAGGAGATGAGCTTAAGTTTCTCGAGCGGTGAGAACGTTCCGGATCCACGGCACCTCTTTTCACAGATAAGCGATGGGGACGAGTTAGAGAAGCATCCTGCACGGTACATTCATGACATTCACGCAGCCGACCATACACGATCCTTTTTGTAGCAACGGCTTTTGATATCTATTTCAACCAAATGTTTCAACCCCACTGTGCATTTTATGATTCTCATTAAATACCACGATACCCTCATCCTGTCGCTATACTTGTCAAAGCGTGGACTCATTACACACCCAACCGATGGTCTCCACTTACAGTTTTCTCACGCAAAATTCGATTTTGTAACAGATGCCAGCCAACACCGGAATAACATGGAGAAATGAGCAGGCGACATTCCCTAACTTTTGGCCGCCCAAATGCCAGCACTTTGGTATACCCTCCCACCATCCACGGCGTCGAGCAGGCAGAGAGCTTATCGAAGAGCCTCATAGTTGATCGCCCTGGTTGCAAGTTCCATATCCGTTCCACCCCTCCCGAACGTTGTTGGGATCGACGAGTCCATGCCCCATTCCTATAAGGTGCCTGATCGCCTCGTTCCCAGCAACACAGCACGAATCGCTGTCCCCCATTTTTACCTCGCGTCCCTTGTCGTTCTCTTTACTCCAAGAGGACGCAAAGCTCTTTTGAATTGCGCCCGCTTAACCGTCCGACTGCAGGCACGTTGAAGGCGAGGCCTTGATGGGTAGCAGTCGACACCTGGCTTGTCGAACTGGCACTGGGACGCTGACGCTCATATGCCCAATTTTTGGGATCCAAAGGACTTACGACCATCGATCTGGCCGTGGAAGGGGCTCGCGGGGTGCGACCTTCCCCCTGAACGAGCCCCACGGACCCGTCTCGTTGTACGTCCGAGTGCACTTCGCTATTCGCACCATTGACGCCCAGCACAGCATTTACTTTGGCGGCGGCGCGGGCGATCTGAGGTAACATAACAGACTAGGGGCATCTCACTTCCTATTCTCGCTCTTGCTAGATTACTCTGTCTTTGATTTCCCCTTATCTCCAGAGATACATATATGTCAGCAGAAGCGAGCAGCGCAGGAGACTGAAGAGAAGCAGGAGTGGAACGGCCTTTGCGTCCGGAACGGTGAATGGAGCCCAGTCTACCCCCGCATGACGACGAAGCCACAGGAACCATCAACCAACAGCGATACCAAGTCCTTAAGGACGAACTTGCCACCTAGATATCTACCACCAAGCTGGCCCTGTAGTAGTCTAGCCATCGATCTGATCAAGGGTATGGTTTGCAGCTCACAAAAGAATCAAGCTTATTGCACTCCCTGCACTTTCTTTCCAATAATCACTGTCAATGTATTCTGTGCCATTATCACCCAGAGCCTTAGCCTCAAGAAACCAGAGAGCAGGATAGACGAGAGAGCAAAAGAATTACAAGATAGCATCAAATTGAAATATCTTAATTCTATGAACAATCCGGAGGAAAAGAAAAATAAATGACTCTACACAAGGGAAACCCATAATGTGCAATACGGCGCCACAGGCAACCTGATTCGCAGCTAGACATGTGCGTGATGAAGTCGATCCTTGTATCATTTGGGTATCAGCATGAGGTCAATGATCATTTGGGGCCAGACGAGCTTCTAACCAGTCCACGAAGCACTCCAAGGGATCTGCAACAGGCCGGGCATATATCTCATCCAAGAGGCGTTGTACGACAATAGGACCGCTCCGCTCCGCCCGCCCAAAACCCGCCAGGAAGTCTTTGCAATAAGCGTCCTCCGAAACATCGAGAAATGTGGCCACAGTACTGATTTGAGGGCCGAGAACATCCCCAAAATAGGGCATGCGCAACAGTATAGGGAGAGCAATTAAGGTCGGGAGTTCATCCGTAAGACTGCTTATTTCATCGGTGATCTCCTCTCCTGTCTTGTTAACTCCAAAAAAAGGATCATCGACAATCTCAAGCAAGGACGACAGTGCCTTCAATTGGACAAAGGCTTCATCCACTGCCTCGCGAGCGACTTGGGTGCGCGTTGGTCGAGGGAAATGGGAGAAAATCTCATAAAGTGCCTTCGCGTCGGCTACGGCTGTGGACATATTTACCGGGAACGCTGGTCGCGAAGAACCACGCTTCAGCTTGAACAATCCAGTAGGCGAAGCAGCCGAAACCCTCGGGGACGAAGTACCCCGCCCTTTTTCAGCAAGTGGCGTTTCTACAAAACTTGGGGACGTTGTTGGACGGCGGGATAACGCGACAAGTGCCCGCCACACGATGGAAATCAGGAACGAGGCAAGCAGTGTATGTGAAGAGTAGGTGCCCGCATAACGTGCAAGTGCCCGGCAGTAGACGGGAATGGAGGACTGAAGCGCAGTGATAGAAGAATGAACAGACCCCTTCACTCTGGGACCAGCTGTTTTGAGAGGAGTTTCCAGCGCGTCAACGAGGGGAATTAATTTCTCCTTGATGCCTGTGATCAGCGGAGAAATGACTCGGCCAATCAGGGAAACCAGCCCTACACGTATGGGCTCCAGCCCATCCCCACGACCGTCCGTGTGGAGTCCTAAAGCCACATCATCGAAGGTCGAGAGCAGCTCCCCGGCGAAGTCCGCGATAGCTAGTGCATGAAGCTGAGTCGCATTTGGGGTCGGCACCTGAGGAGTGGGTGCTGATGGCTGAAGAAACGCGGTGGAGGATAGCAAGGGTAGGAGGAGGGTTGATAAATAACTCAGGAGAACAGATAGACGCTTATGGAGGACACGCAAGACAGCCTTATACAGGTGCCTATCGTCACGTGCCGCTTGTAATTCGCTGAGAATATGTCAAGTAGGCTGACAACGAACACGCTGAATTGCGACATACGAGGCAATCAACGCACCCAAGGCGCGGCCGCGGCCCGCGGGAATCGGACGTCTACCACTGACCAACTCGCTTGGTAGGGAAGGGCCAGATTGATGAGCGAGTGATTTGCATACCGCCTCGTTGATTCGTAGGTCGAGTGCTTCTAGGAATGATCCGTCTTGAGTAGGAGCTGCTGGAGTCAGGGAAGGGCGTCTAAAATTGAAAGGGACTCTGCTGAGGGGTTGAGCTCCCTCTGTGACGGGAGGCGAATCGGGAGGAGTGGCAGGGGAAAAGATGGATGGGTTCTTGAGTAGGTAGATCATTCCGACGACACCACCTTGTGAGCTGTGGTCGTCGAGGGGTCACGAGGCAAGGAATTTATCCCATCGGCTGGAAGAGGAGATCGAACTGCGAGCGGAACAGGACTTAGGGAGGACGGTCTGTGTCGGCAGGAGAGACGGCAAGTGGTGCGAGGACAAGAACGTGGAGGGCCAGGTAACGAGTGCTGAGTGGGTTCAGATGAGGAGACTCGAAGCCTGCGGAATAGGACACGGACCTGTGAATTTGCGAGGACAAGATCATAGGTTGCAGGAGACTCGCTGGGCTGTCTGCAAGGGATTAAAAGAGATCCTTGCGGGAAATTTTTAGCCCGTCCGGATGTCCAGCTTGCCGATCCCACGCTTATGGCTCCTATCACATGTGTGGGAGGTGTTGGTTACTATACACTATAAACATCCTTTCCTCGTGCTCCGCTGGTAATCGTACCCGTGCCCAATCTATCTCTAGATGTCTTCCACCAATCTCTTGATGGAGGTGCGCAGCTCCGGGTCGCTACAACGCAGATGCCACAGACAACTCTCGTCATCCCCTTCCCGCAATCGGAGAGTTGCGTGCTGCTGAGGTTCTCGCCCCTGGACAAAGACCTTGAGCTCACCTGGGCGAATAAATGAGGTGAGCCGGAGAGGCAAGCCCAGAGGATCCTCGCGCACCTTCGAACGGAGGTTGGTCGGCAGCAATCACTCTCATCCGATACTGCAACGATTGCAACAGCCGCACAACCATATCCAGCGAGGCTTCACACCATCCCCGGACATTTGCATTCTCCATAGAGTCCCATATAGCCTTGAAATCAGTGTCCGCAGGCGCCTCTTTTGCGGGTTCCGCAATGAACGGGGAATCGAACGCAATAAGGTCAGCTCGGGATACCTATCATGCCAAGTCAGATCAGACAAATACCCCGAGTAACGTACGAACGAGACCATCCTCATGTGGTCGCTGCGCCGCAGGTTCGGGTACACTGCCGGTCTATCTTTGTTTGAGCCACTACATAACTGAGGAACAGCTAGAACGACTCGTACCTCAATTTCACACAAAGGGTTCTGTGCCGTTGCCAAGGTCAGCTCCCCTGGTGTGATAGTCTTGGCGAGCTCATTCAACGGATCCGGCGTGTCACTCGCACGGGACAGCCTCCTCGTTGTGCCGTCTGGACTTGAAATGAGTCCCTTCGGCCGCCGCGGGCTGGACAGTTGCCTGAGGCTAGCGACAGGTTGCGGAGCCGCATATGCTTCGTATCGTAACTTTCTTGCCGATGCTTCCCCCCGAGCAGGCGAGACGTCAAGCGACTCTTGTCGCGCCGAGGATGTACTTCGGGGAGATGTGGAGTTTGGGGTTAACTGATAACTCGCCAACGCGAAGAGGAAGTCGGGAAGCTTGTACAGAGTTATTCATCCGTCATCACCAATAACCATACACCAACTCACAGAAGGTGACGGTGCCCTTGAAATGACCTCGGCAAGCAGACGTCGTTGGGTAGACAATGTTAAGAATTGATCACATCTCTGGTACTGAAAGTAAGTATACACAGCCAGGTTGTGATCCGTAGACTTACTCTACGAAGATAAGTGCCGGTGCGTTGCGACAGTTGGCAGACCGCAGTAGTAGCATCTTCAGGAACCTCATCACACTCGACAGACAATCTCAGCATCGTAAGTAAGCATGCATCTTGAACGGATGCTTGACAAAAGGCAGTCAAATTAGCTTCCACACAAGTTGGTTCACTCACGAGCGTAAGAGCCCAGTCTCGCTGCTATACCACGGAGCATCTTCACGGGCGATATTGGAAGCTTACCACAGTGCTCGCTCACGAGGGCAGAAATCACAACCATGAGTGTCGGCCCTATGCGCACTTCCGGCTCTGTTAGAGACACAGCCAGCGCAGTAACGCATGATATCCTAGAGGAGGCTTCTCCTGTGAAAGTGTCAGGCGAGCCCACGCCACGTGGTGGTTGAACCGTACTTTCCCGTATTCCGTTCAGGATCCGCTGAACGCTGAGGTCGAGGACCGGAAGATCTTTTGCTGGACCACGCTCTCTCCCTTCAACCACCGAGAAGAGGTCTTTCAGATGCCTTGCATATTGGTCTATGTCATTCGCATCTTGCATGTCGATGACTTCGAGCAGACGTGAAACGTGTTCATTCTTGTCGGACAGAGAGAGCGATGGAGACAAACTGTGCAGAGCTTGCGAATAGTATGTCTCGACAATATTTGGATCAACAGAATGGAGAATCCTGAGTGTCTGATGGCTGGAGCTGTCAGCACGCCTACTGATGTGGTTGAAGGGTGAATCACCGTATTTCTGATCAGCCCGTCCGGGGAATCGAGGAGCCTCATAACCCCTTGAACTTCCCATTCGTCCAAGACGGCTGCAGTGTTGGGGCGCGTTCCTGCCCAGATGCTGGGATCCAGACAGCCCAAGCAATACACAAATAAATACAGATCATTAGGATCCATGGAAGACAGGAAATGGCGGATGCTAGTAACGGCAGTGGACAACAACCGAGATTCGTCGAGCTCCTCCGGTCTGACAGTCGATAAAAGCATAAAGGCCTCACAAAGTACAGCTGCGTGTGCTCAGCTGATGTGAATGCAATGTATGTGCTCTTACCTCGCATCGGAACATTCGATACGCGCTTAATGATATCGAGGACAACGGGAATACTTCCTGGCTCAAGTCTAATGATGCGTTAAAGCCAGGTTGGGATGCAAAGTAGCTTGAGCACTAACTTCATCTCACCCATGCGGAGTGTCCGCAGGATGCCTAACACAGAGTTTGGCCCACCAGACTCGCGATACCGACGCTGTAGCTGAGTATTCAGAAGCTTCCCAAGAGGCTCCGAGTGTTTAAGCTTGATCCGTGGTTAGATCAAAAAGGAAAAGGTATACACTCTGCACACCTTCCCTGCGATTGTGGATATTGATGCAATTCCAGAAGGCTCAGCCCGTAGACAACGCTGTATCACGTCTTCCAAATGCACCAGACGTTCAGCGTCTTGTCGGAAAAGGGCATGATACGCCATTAGGGCACGTCGCCGCACAGCTATGCTAAAACCAAGTCCTTGAAACAACCAGTAAGGTACGACCAATAGGTGCTGCTTACGACTGATGTCGGAAGAGTATCTGCAGGCGGCTATCGACGGCGGGGATAACATCCTCGTTAGGGACTTGTATGAGCACATCGAGAGCCAAACAAATTCGAGCTACAGAAGTACTTTCTAGGTCCTATGGACACATCAGAGACATGCCACAAACCCGGAGGATGCTTACCTTGCGCAATGTATTGACCAACATGAGCCGAAGTTCGTGATTTGAAGCCATCAGTTCCACGCAGAAGATATAACCTGGATGTCGAGGTTACACAAGCAGCTGTCCATGAACGTCAACACATACCAATTTTCTTATCCATCGGGGACCGACCAAGCTCGGCGAGATTTACAGCATGCGGAAAGGCAAATTCCAGGTCGCCAGGCCGGCCAGCGGACAGAGACATTGTACAATGGAGAATCAAGATCAAGCATTCTTTGCATTCCTGCTACAAAATTCTGGCTTGGAGAATAGTTGAGATGTACTTGGGAGGCTCTACGCACAATCGATAAATGGGGCCGTTGGAGGTTGCGACGTACAACATCAAGCTCGCTCAGGACAATTTGGTCGGCTGCTTGGGGGGAGGTCGCATTTTCGATTTTACGCACGAGAGCATAATGCGCGCGACTCATCGCGCCCGACGAGACGAATGGAACGTCCATAGTGGTAAACTGTGGAAAGTGTAATAGACCAAGATTAAAGGGTTGTGCCAGTTCAACAGCTGGCCACCGCTGCGTTGGCTTCGATGCCGGAATAGCGCACCTCTGGTCGGGCGCTGCGGCTGATCTCCCCCAGTCAGATCAAGAATAGTAGGAAGAGCGTCGTCTATGCTGTGACGGTGCTAAGACCAATCAATAACGACTCATGAGCGCTTTAACGATGAGTGGTATGTGGGAGGCGAGTAAGGACAGTGATCGAGTTTACTACCAAACATCTCGCGATACCACGATCCAGACTACTACCATGTCCTCATCAGCAGTGGCTGCTGCCCACTCATTCAATAAAATTCTAAATCAACACAAATCATCGAAATCAAGACGCTCTGGGGATGTGGACGAAGGATATAAGAAGCTCAGACGCATGATTCTCGTCGAGGGCATTCCGTCCAAAATCGTTCGTAGCAACGCAGCTATGAACATGCTCTCATTTTATCAAACTCGTTCTCGTAGGATTCTACTCTTCGTCCCCGGATATGGAAAATTCTCCTACGGGTCGACGACATTTCAGCGGAGACATTTTTACAATACGTTTCTCGTGGCCCCTGTGAAGTTCGGGAAAAAATCAGGAATGACACCTTTAGGTGGAGTTCATCTTCATCGTTGCTATAATGGTGCCCAACTCAGCCCTGTGAAGGACCCTAGCCACGGATCGTGGCTTCAAGGAGCGAGTCCGCGAGGATATGCTTGTTCGGCTGCTGGATGCTTTCGTATGGCGAAATCATGGTATGTTGTCAATCATCCCCATGGGACTACCATCGAGCCCAATGGCCCAACTATTGGGTTGCAGACCGCCAGGAGACACAACAACTTGGTTTCACTTACGTCCAAGGAATGAACGTCCTCGCTGCTCCGTTCCTGTACACATTGCCTTCGGAACTTGAAGCATTTTTTTGCTTCGCCAGGTTCATCGAAGAATCATGTCCACTTTATGTGCAGCCAACACTCGAGGGGGTGCACAGGGGTCTGAAGGTCCGTCCGTCCTTATATCCTAGCGCCACTTGGTGGACGGTTTCCACTTCCTAGCTCCTGGATCGATGTCTGAAAATAGTCGACCCCGAGCTTTTTGGTTATCTTCGAATGAAAAACCTGTCCGCCGAAATTTACGCGTTCCCATGTTTGTCTTGCTTTCCTTGTCCATATCTTCGGTGCCACATCAACTAAGACAATTTCTTATAGCTGTCCTTACCTTATGCGCGTGCACGCCTCCTCTGGACCAAGTTCTGATGCTATGGGATTTCCTTTTGGCTTTTGGTGTACACTTAAACGTACTGTGTGTTATCGCTCAGTTACTCCTTATCCGAGAAGACGTTATGAGTTCCCCAAGGTCTGATCTTCGTGCATTACGTGTAATTCTATGCTCATCTTATTCCTTCTTAAGCCCTATGCGCCTCTTACGAACATTCCCGCCGCTCGAAGCTGTTCCAGTTATTGGAATAGCGGTCACGCTTGTACGGGATCTGCCGGCAGACCTTTATGATGAACTCGTTCGACATCCGTACGAAATCCAAGGACTCTAATTGCTCCGCGACACCCATTGTTCTTGTTAGTGTGTATCGCGTTGGTTGCAGGCGTTCAGCAACTTCTTTGTGCACTTAATTCGTGTAGCATACGCAAACCCAAACCCCCGCGTTAGACATGTTGTATGTAGTCTTCCGTCTGATCCTCTGTTGCTTACCTCTTCATCTTGTTTTGCGAGCATTGAACATGCACCATTCTGTCTCTCACCCAACTAGTGTTACAGTTCCTCCCTGCCACCCATTACGCTATGATTCACAAGTCATTCATTGTCTTACAGTATACTCTGATGGAAATATGAACATGCTACAAACGCAAGCAGTGTATGGACGTTAACCAAAACAAATACTTCAGACGAGTCCATGGGAACAATGTGTCTTTACCGAGTTTATCCATTATCAATGCCTCACTTAACTCGTGCAAGTTCTTTCCGAGTTGGGCATCGTCTGCTTGTGCTGTCTTCGCCCGCCTGGCCTGGTTCCGCGAAGTAACGTCCTTGCTATCCGTTCTTTTCTACTTCGTCGGCGGTCGCCCCCCAAACGGTACTCGCACTGCCTTGCTCTGGGTTGCGCATGAGTGGGACACTAACAGCTTTGACCAAACTCCCCACAAGAGAGCCATAGGCCTCCTTGAACTGATCTTGCTAACCAGTGTGAACTGGATCATCACTGCCCAGATACGATCTCCGCACGACTCGAGGGCTCTCTCGACAAGCGTGTACTTGGTGAACAAAATGTTCGCGAGCTTGAATCCTGCATAAAGCGAGACGGCGGAAAGGTTCTGGGAGCCGACCTCCATTACCTCCTCCCTGTCGGAAGACTGGACCGAGGACGGGGCCATTCGGTGCAGCTCGGATGAAACAGTCACGATACGCGGGGGAGGAGCATTCGCGAACTTGGGTGTCTTCCTTGTCAACCTCAGAAGAGTGGTTGAGGTAAGTTGGGAATGGATTCCTCTGTACTACAACCGACAACGTCATTGAAATGGCATCAGCGATGCCAAGTGTATACCCTACATCCCAATCAGTGTCTGTGAAATAGTGGCAAACCTGGTGACATGGTTTCAGGGTGGAAGGAGAATATGCACAAGGAAAACAGTAATATTTGTGATTAATAACCACCTTCAATCGTAGAGCCTTTATGATATGTTGGCTCCAAACACGCGTTGTGTCAGCAACCGCAGGAGTGCATCCTTCCCTGGTGTGTCGACGACACAAGCAACATCCATGGATCCGTCCAGACTGTCGTCGTGACCTGTCAAATGACCCAGCCACTCCTCACCCTTGCGGATTCCGCCATTCTTCGTTTCAACTTGAGCAGGGACAGCGGTGGACTCGAGCAGGCCGTGAGATTGATGGGACCGCTCTAAAAGAGCTTGCACCTCGCATCGGTTGGCACCTGGCGCATGCGCCATTTGCTCTGTCCTTCGATCCACAATTAACATGCCACGAGTAAGTTCACCGGTCCTAGGACCACGCATGAACTCCAATCCAGCTTGTTTTAAATTGATGGCCCGTACCTTTCAATGTCGAACTTGCGTTTGGCGGCAGTCCAGCCGAATGACAACCCTGGCAAAGCATCTTCCTCGACGACAGTCTCTGGGGGATTTTCTATGGCGCACCAAACAGCAACCACATCGTGGAGCTCTAGAGCATCCTTCCCGAACGTGATCATAATTTCTCTGGTGCGTTCGCAGATTGAACTTGTAAAGTGTATTAAAGGGGGCTTGCCTAATCCGATGGAAGGCTTGCGGCTGGAATCGAATGTGGGGTCGACATGCTGGATATAGAAGGGGAAAGGGAGATCGTGCAAGGTTGTAACATCTAGCGTGATCAGGAGGACCCGTTCTAGTGGGAGACCGCTTCCAGGCATGAGAGGGCAGAGCAGCTCCTTCGCCGCGAACGGATCGGCGAAAAAATTAACTGTTTCAACATCAGATGGACTATTTTGACGCGCAGAATGAAGCAGTATCTCACACTCTGCGACAGGGGAGGTGTTTCCCGGGACATCCAAGGCGCCACCCATCACAATAACTCGACCAATCCGTGTTTTTACAGTTTGATGGTGTTCGCGGTTAAGTATGGCAAGGTTTGTTGGGGGGCCGAGAACAATGTATGTAATGCTTCCCTCTGGCCGTGATTCCAGAAGATCAAGGGCTACATCAATTGCTGATTTCGTTGCTGTGACGAAATTAGAAGCAAATTGAGTATCCTTGTCAGAAGCGACGTTCAGGTCGGGGTGACGTGCAATGATGTCGCTCAAACCATCTCTGCAGGATGTTGGGAAAATCGATAATGCCCTTGTGAGATGAACAACTCACTTTCCATGAAAGTACTGGGCGAAGTGGCGACCTCCGTGAAGTGGGCCTTCAGGGCCAAGAGCAAGGATCGGTGGAACAACTGGGGTATAGTTCGGGAATCTTTCCTTGTCTTCAGGGTGTGCTGCGATGTGGCGACCGACAGCCTGATACAGCTTAAAAATATTCGCACTGTCGACGAAGTGTTGACAAACGTAGGATAAATAGCAAGACAACCTACTGTGTTGCGTGAACATGGGTGTTGCCTGTGGGCTGGGGCTCGCCTCGTTTCATCTGTTAGTCCGTAGATCACGCACCGAAAGAAACTATGATAGCGAGGATTTCGAGCTCAGGGGAGGCGAGTGCTAACAGACTGGACAGTATATCTTAGAGGACTGTGGACTCCCAGACAACACACGAAATCCGAACATAGCTATGACATCGTCTACACCGGGATCCGTGTCAACTTGACCCAGTATTAGCTGAATGACGCAAACGGACGTCAACCTGTGCTCACTGATGACTGGCGTCCTTGGTCGATTCGACATGTCAATCCAGAGCGGCCTGATCTCGAGCGTCTAAACCTGTTCGAGTGTCTGAGTAAAGCTGCGGTTTCACTAACACGCTGACTAATTGATCTTGGGGACACATTAAATCGGGTCACGGACGACATAGATAAGCATGCAAATACACGGAGGAGCGAACCAACGTTACGTAAGGACGGAGCATGGAGCAAAGAAAACACGCTTTTATTTTACACCTGTATACGAGGTTCAGTCTGGGGGAAAACTGCGGATGGTGGTCAGTCACAGCTCAGGACAATCACAGAGCAAGTCAGAGATCTTGGTGGAAAATGGTCTCATCGGGCGAACCCTCCGAAGTAGCAAATATTGAAGCATAACATCATACAAAAAAGCACTGCAGGCGAGACACTCACAAGGACTACGTGAACGAAACAAAGAAAGTGCAAAAGCAGCCGTGCAAAAGGCCACATGCGGGAATTGCCGAGAAACTGTCCAGTCGAGTCACGGTGGCTGTCACGTCACGGGACTGAGGTTGGTGTGTCTCGCGACGTCGAGCGACACTCACCAATGATGGCGGAATCACTGCGTTTTCTTGGCTCGCTGCCCGGCCACAAGGGCTGGGTGACCGCCATTGCGACCTCTTCAGAGAACCCAGACATGATCCTGACTGCCTCCCGTGGTATTTATCTTCTTCATAGTCCCCACTCTTGTTTTGATGGCCCATATCGCACACAGACAAGACCATCATCGTCTGGCAACTGACCCGTGACGAGGATACGTACGGATATCCAAAACGTATCCTGCATGGACACAACCACTTCGTTTCTGACATTGTTATCTCCTCCGACGGCCAGTTCGCCCTCTCTGCATCTTGGGATCATACTCTCCGGCTCTGGGACCTGAACACCGGTCAAACCACGCGCAGATTCGTCGGCCACTCTTCAGACGTCCTTTCCGTCAGCTTCAGCGCTGATAACAGGCAGATCGTCTCTGGATCCCGTGACAGAACTATCAAGCTCTGGAATACCCTCGGGGAGTGCAAATACGATATCAAGGATGACGGTCATACCGAGTGGTGCGTGATCACTAACATCCCTTTCTGATCGTCCTGACTTTGTTCGCAGGGTGTCTTGCGTGCGGTTTAGCCCCAACATCATGAACCCTGTCATTGTGTCTTGCGGTTGGGACAAAGTCGTCAAGGTGGTGTCATTGAATTTTGAACTCACACAACCCTCATTCCCTGTATAGGTCTGGGAACTCTCCAAGTTCAAGTTGAAGACAAACCACTACGGCCACACCGGCTACATCAATACTATTTCTGTCTCCCCCGATGGTTCCTTGGCTGCCTCAGGCGGCAAGGATGGTATCACCATGCTCTGGGATTTGAACGAGGGCAAGCACCTCTACTCCCTCGAGGCGGGTGACATTGTCAACGCCCTCGTTTTCTCCCCTAACCGTTATTGGCTGTGTGCTGCCACCGCCAGCTGTGTTAAGATCTTTGATCTTGAGAGCAAGTATGTTTCTTTCCCGGGAATCTAAGATTACGTTCAAACTGTTTTTTCAGATCGATCGTCGACGAGCTCAAGCCTGAATTCATAGACGTTGGCGCCAACTCGCGGGAACCCGAATGTGTGTCGATCGCATGGTCTGCTGACGGCCAGACGTTGTTCGGGGGCTTCACCGACAACCTCGTTCGTGTCTGGACTGTTACAGCTTAAAATTCCCTATGGGAACTTGTGCGAGGGAGGATGGGCGGGGGCATTCCCTATGTGTCATCTTTCCTTCAGCTAGTGTATGAAATCGTTATGATCTCATCTTGGCACGTTACGACGGTGCACGAGTCATTGTCAAAGCGGGATCATCCAGGTTAGATATATCGCTCTCCGTCGGCCTCCATCATATTGCGTCTTCGTTCATCAAAGTCCCAGCGATCAAGTCCTCCGAAATCGATCTTGATGGCTCCGGAGGACAAGTTAACCTGAAGTTCGCAGATGTGAGACACCCGTGCTCGCGAGCTATCTCCTCTTTGAGTTGGATGAGCTTCACAAGGAAATTGTTGCAGAGACCACGCTTACGTTGCTGTACCGTACATGTCTCCACTCCGGCTAACAACCCGCACGCATTGATCGGTGTTTGACCGGGTGTCGTATACCCATGCATTCTTCCCTCGATAGAATTCTTGCCAACCGTGCAACTCTACGAGCCTGTTCGGGGGATGAATGCGGCTTGCGCCATGAGGGGGGATTGGGCAAGGGCGAACATCGACGTCGTTGAAAAGGCGCAAAACCGTCAGGTTTGAGATACCCGTCAGGAGCTCGCGCTCCTGCGGAGAAGATGGATTTATGATGCGAAAGATCGCTGGAGGAGCATCTTCGTCCTCGTCGTCACTGTCGTCCTGCTCATCCACGTTATCAGGTCGGAGAGGTTGATTCGATGCGCTTCCGTCTACATTGTCACTTCCTCCTAGGATCAGCTCCTTCTCGCTGTCCCTGAGACGGGCGCAAAAGGCCGCCCAGGAAGATTCATCGGAGAAGTCTGTGCGGACAATGAGACCTAACTCTGGCACATCGCGAGTAGCGCCGTCCAGCGGGTCGGGATCAGCGTCAGATTGCGCGCTGGACGTTCCATCTAGAGAGACGTTCTGGGAATCGAACTGTCAATCAGCGTGGCTCGAGATGCTGGGTATATTTACGTGGTGCAGCGAGTCCGATCCACCTGACTCTACTGCGGTCCAAAACTGCTGTGCTATCCTCAGTCTCCACCTCCTGCGTCCCTCTGCAGGGTAATCTCGCTTTGCTTCGGCATAGTTCCGCTGACCCGGGCTGTGAGCGCCGATGCCTTTGATGGGCACTTCTGCACTTACGGCAATGTACGGAGCAAGAGGTGATTCAGGTAAGGACATCACGAGTTTAAAGGTAAAGCCCAAGTGCATATGCCGAACAACTAAGTTACTCCAGAGGTCATCTTCGACCTTCGACCAGCCACGTCGCGACGGGCTCGCGCACCAGGCTGGAGACGGTCCGAGATAGCCCGCATGATCGCCTCGTGAATGACTACCTTCACACCCTAACCCCAATTGTAACTTCTTATCCGTTCCAGCAGCTCCGCTCGCACCCTGTATCTGCGGCACCTTACGTTACACCTCACGAGCGAACAAAAAGTGGGCACGACTATCGGGGCCTACCCCAAATTCGTCGCGACATGATTTCGGTCATTCATCAAGCAGTAGGAGATCAAAATCAAGTGCAGATTTATCTCCATGTGTGTACTATATCCGCCGCAGCGGGACTGAAACAACGGGCCCATCAGTATAAGCGATAGAACCACATTTTCAAGGGTGCTCTTGGTCCCCTGTTTCCCCCACTAGTTCGAGCGCTTGCACAAGAGATGGCACCTCCCCAGGGAACGACTGGTGTGCATTGTCTTTTGGAGGCTCTGGGTCATTCCCTCATCCTAGCGTTCGATGTACAGGAACTCAACTCGACCGACGGCAATGGGCCTATACTTTTGCCCTTGTCACAACACTTTTCTTTACTTGTGAGTTGTGCGTCAACTCTACTCCATAAATTCAGGTCCTCAGGAAACTTGACAGGGGGTTTTGCTTATGGTGTGAGTGTTATAACGTATCCTCCAAGAAACTTGGTGCCAACGGTGGTCTTCGCTAGCTACTTGACGTCCTTAATGCTCACTTCCAAACCGTATTCGGTATAACGAAGCTTCAGAGCACAATGCTCCAACTTGCTTATTTTGTGAGCAGACCGGGCGTGCAGATACAGAATTTCGTTTGACAGGGTGTATCAGGGAGCATACTTTGTGTGGGCACCTTTCGCGGGCTTCTTTGTGAGTCTTCCTTTCGATAAGCTCGAACAACGCTGAGCCCGAATAGATGAGGCGAATAGGATACAAGGTGATTTGTTACAGGAAAAATCGGTTCTCACTGTTGATCGGACCAATAGAAAGGCATTCATATTGGTTTGACTCTGTATTCGCTAGGTGCCATATTCTTTTGGCCATCTGCCAAATTCGAGATGTACGGTGGATTCGTCGGATGCACCTTTGTAATCGGTGCGAGAGTCGTCCCTTTCGCATGGACGTCATTCTGAGTGGCCATCATCATGTCTTAGGCTGCGGTCTGTCTACTCTCGAGGTCGCAGCAAATTCCTACATAACAGTTCTGGGAAGCCCTCGATATGCAGCCGCTCGTCTGAATTTCAGTCAAGGCTTCCAAGGAGTGGCTTCTTTTTCCGGACCTCTTATTGCAGCGCGATGGTTCTTCACGGGCAAGAATGCAACCACTCTTGGTACAGTGCAGTGGTGGGGCCCATACCCGATTTGATATGATCCAGAAGCTGATCCTATATATAGGGTTTATCTCGCTGTCGCTGGCCTTGGTGTCGTACTTAATATATTGTTCTCGTGTGTCGCCTCTCATCTTTCACCGTTCCTTCCTCGTGACGCTCTTCAGCTTCGCCAATCTACCTGAAATAACTGAGGATGCCCTTACCGAGGAGATGCAAGACGTAGGGATGCAAGGCGACCAGGGTCCATTCTGGAGACAGTACCGCTGTATTTTCGGTTTTGTCGCACAGACCGCCTACGTGTGAGTTCTTGGCGGTTTTTTTTGGCCAATCTCGTATCTAATGCGATACTTAGTGGAGCGCAAGTCGCCGTAGCTGCTTTTGCCGTAAACTTCTTCGTTGATCAAGGAGTTGGTTTCAGTCAGTCTAAAGCGAGTGATATGTTTTCGTTCTGCCAGATCACTTTTGCCGTCGGACGGTAAGATATTCTGTCGGCGATTGGTCTGGAAATATGAAGTCAGCCCCTAGATTCGTCAGCGTGGTGATCTTGAACTTTGTCGACCCAGCTCTGTTACTTGCGATTTATGGCTTCTTCTGCAGCTTGTTTTCTCTCCTGGTCTCGCAACTGCCAGGGTATGGTGCCATCGGGTGTATGTTTGCTCTGTTCTTCTTCGAGTCTATCTGCTACCCGTGTATTTTCACGCTCGGTACGAAGAACCTTGGCAAATACACGAAGAAGGGATCAAGTTTGATCGTTATGGTGAGTGCAATCCCGTGTAGTACTTGCCTGCGAGCTTACAAATAGGTGCTAGGGAGTTGGAGGCGGGGCCTGGTACCCGTCTGCACAAGGTGCACTGGCCGATTTGACATACACTCGTCGGTCATACCTTGTCCCGATGACAGGATACATTGCAATGACGATATATGCTATGTGAGTGCTGATATATTCCCCCAAGTGTTTGTTTGCATGGTTCCTCCCAGTGGCCTCGTAGTCAACCAGGCAAGGAAGGATGGCTTCACGATTAGAAACAGAGACGAGCTGTCCGAGAGGCAAGCAGCATCGCGGAATGTCACTCAGCTTCCCGTGGAGGTGCTACTTCAGACACCTTACAAGAAAGAAGTGGGGCGCAAGAGTTCCGTGGAGGAGGATGGGAACGGGGGTGTAGATGATTAGAGCCATTTATTCCGCATCCCGAAGAGTTTAACGACATTCTGGGCGTATGCCAATTAAATTCCAACACATCTCTATCAGACATTAGCTACCTAGCAATAAGCAAAACACGTGGTTGGCGGGTCCATGACTAAACTGCTGAAGGTCTTGAGCCTGCTAAACGGTCTACGACCTGCGACAACTCTGTTACCAGTTGATTCGACATGCGACCAACCGACTCACTGGTCGTATGTAGGGCAGGGACAGGAAGGTGCCGACGAAAGGGAGCTGTCGCAGGAATGTCAGGATGACGGGAAAGAAGTCGCTGGATCGTGAAGGCGTAAGAGAGACACGAGGATTCTCTTCAACAAACAATCTTACCCAAAGAGATTTAGGAATCCAAAGGTTTCCACGACCATCCCAACGAATGGGTATCTGAAAAAGACGAGTAGAATACCGCCGAGAAAGCATATCGTTCCACGCAGTTTTTGTTTGCGAGCAAAGAAGTAAAATGTTTTCTGGGGCCCGATGATAAGTGTGAGTCCCGAAAGGAACAACATCTAGAGGTGGAAAAGGTGGAAAGTGAGTACCCGAGCACGCGGACAAGTTCGCACTGACATTTCCGAGCGCCAGAAGGGCAGCGTCGAAGAAGAGCATTATCCCCAAGAACATGAACAATGACCCAAACGTCGTGAGTGCGACGCCAATCTCTGCATGGAATGAGTAGGCGAGCAAGTGGGGACACATAGCACCTACTTTGTGCATCGGAGAGCCACATTGCGGGCGTGTTTTTGGCAGTGGTCAAAGGGTAGAGTGACCGTCGTCGGTGCAGGTTAGTAGCGTTAAGCGTGTGACTTCACCGCCACCAGTGGTGTCGTGGCACAACCACCGTTCTGGATTATCGCACATCTTGTCATGCGCCAATGTCCATTTACTAGCCAGTCGCAACATCAAGACGATGATCGACGACGATGGAAACTTCAAATCGCTCGCCCGACTTGGCTCGCTCTATCTGCGGCCCCGAGATGGTCGCACCGTTTTGCTCCTGCGACGAAGGGTTCGTGTTTTCATGTACTTGGCAGCACCTTTCCACGTTCGCGAACGGACATGGTACTCAAATCAAACCAGGTCGATTGATGGAATGGCCACCACTCTGGCTAGTAGTCACGACCTACACAGTGGAATTGTCACCAAGACCATCCAGAAAATGCGTATGGTATCGTCGCCCGTATTAAGTAGTATATCGATGCACAACGGTCCATTGGTAATACGGCTTACAATAGAAAGTATAGAAACTTGAATAAATGAAGCTCTCGGGGCCCGTCCGGTGTTTGGGTATGGGGAAATTGTATGCATGGGGGGCGTGAAGTGTGAAACCCTACTCCTAGCAAACCATTCTGCCTTCCCGCTTCTGCAGTTCCCTAGCAGCAATGACTCTGTCATATGACTCTTTCAAGGGGCTCCTATGCATGAGAAAGGCCATGTGGGCGCTCAGATAAGGGGGCGGTAATAGCGGATGAACTGCCTCCAAACCGACCGAGATGCTGGCAGGAGGAAAGTAGGTGGTGTATTGGGGAGTAGATGGACGTGTCGTCGGAAGGTATGCTAGCGAGGATAGCGCTTGGACGGATGAAGAGTTGGAGGACATCGAAGAAAGTGTTCGGTGACGGTCATGTGTTTTCCCAAAGAAATGGGATTGAACCTGCGGTTGACTCGGAAGTGTGACTACCGAACGCACAGAAGAAACTGAGGTTCGACGATTTGGTGCAGACTGTGCACATGTCGTCTCCACGCTGGATGGGGAGATTGACAGTTTGTCGGTCGGATCATGACCTGGTGACGACACTGGGGATACCTCTGAGGTGACGGTCAACGGAGCGAGGGGAACTACTTTGGGTGACATAGGTACGCCCTGGCTAAATGATTGTCCACGGATCAGAGGGTGTGGACGCAATGGCGCTTCCGATCTACTGGTGGTAGATCGCATGGATGGAGGCCGTGTCATCGATAAACGTTTGCTCGATGGGTGATGGGTCCGATGGATGGGGGAGGTGTTTGCTGAACGTGTCTCCGTGACGCGCGGCTCAGTGAAGGGAAGCTGTGGTTGAGGAGGCAACTCAGTATGACTAGATGGTGGCGCAGCCGCTGTTTGCGAAGTTTGTGGCCCACGTGCAACTGGCAAAGATATCTTTGCCGGCGCCTCCGGAGCACGAATAGTGGGCACGCGAGACAACGACTGAGACTGCGCCCGCGGTGTATCTGGACGAGGTATGAACTCGTCGACGGGTGGGTCCGTGGACACGGACCTGCGGACGTCGACGGGCGTCTGGTCGCTATCCGACCCAATACTGTTTGGTGTTACAACACCGCTTTCGCTGGACACCCACTCGTCGTCGTCGTCCGCGGGAGGGCCGGCAAGGGTGAAGCCAGTCTTGGTCTTTCCCCCCCGCTGGCGTTGAGGGGGCGGTGGTGCGTAGCGGTGAGCCTGTATGTGTTCTCTGGACGCTACTCGTGCTGTACTATTCACCCGCGGAAGGGGTGATGTATTCCGCGAGTGCGGCTGGAGGACGTTAGATCAAAGTGCCGGAAAAAAAAACAGGATAAATCGAGGAAACGTACCTCGTGGCCATAGACTGCTTTCCTCGCTCTTTCATGTTGCTTTAGCGGTGCTGAATCCTTCTGAGTAAAATGCAGATTCAATGCAGCCTTGGAAGAGCCGGACGAAGAGGAGCGAGAGTGAGTGCGGGGAAGACCAGTTGGGCCTGTACGATGGACCTTTGGCGCCATGGACGAGAGTGGTATGAATTGGTTCTCCGCCATTTGCCACTTTATATCCGCTGCTTCGGCTGCCGTCTCGACGAGCGTAGGACTGGCGCGCACTCATCCCCACGAGGCAGAATCTTCCGGGGCTGCTGTGAGGTCTGGGAAGATCAGTGATGGATCGTTCCAGACTTGTACCCCGCCATCTGGCTCTGACTGAACCCCGGCCTCACATCTCCAGAGGCGAGTCGGACTCAGATCCACCCAACCCGCCACATGCAGCCTCGCGCAATCTGTGGGATGCTCGCAGGTTAAATTACCTGGCTTGGCTCTAGAAATGAGCTCCAATGTGTATCTGATTAGATTAGCCATATCATCAACTCTTGCCGTAAAATGATATTTGCCGCGTGTTGACCAGTCGCATCAAACTCATTTCTCCACACTGACGAGCCCGAGCTGGCATCATGGAGAGAGTGCACTTTCAACAAGAGCAGGAAAGTCCAGAGAAATCTTCCTGTTGAAAGATCCATCTCATACAACAACTAGATGCTCGCAGAGCTCAAAGACCTGGTTCAAAAGAGTATTTTCACCCAAGTACGTGCTGGCCCTTTACGGCTCCAACGCCAGAGCAGGTGTTCATGCCTCGTGTCGTGTAGGCTGAAGTGAAACAAATAGTGAAAAAACGGACTCAGTTCGAAACTGCCCTTGTCCGTCGAATCGCAAAGAAGAGCGACTTTTTGCGTTACGCTGCGTATGAAATGGGCCTCGAGCAGTTGCGACGGAAACGACTACAACGGCTGAGTGCGTGATATCTCATGTTATCAACTGTGACTTCACGCTACATTCCAGACCTTCCAAAGCTAAAGGCGACAATATCGGACTACGCACTCGTCCGCAGGCAGTTCCAAATATTCGAGCGTGCACTCAAGAGGTTCAAATCTGATGTTGGGCTCTGGATACAATACATCCAGGTGGCGAAACGTGAGGGCGCACGCGCCTTAATAGGGCGGATCACTGCACGGTACCGCCCAGTGCTCTTCGACTAGGCAACTCGACTGACTTGGAGAGGAATGGCTTAGCGCTTTGCAACTCCACCCTCGCGTTCCTTCCTTTTACATTTTAGCTGCATCACACGAGTTGTCGCACATGTCACCATCTGCTGCGCGCTCATTGCTACAGCGCGGGCTCCGACTAAATTCGGACAGCGTAGACATGTGGAGGGAGTATGTTCGAATGGAACTTGGTTTCATTGAGGGAATGCGAAGACGATGGATTGTCTTGGGAATCAACACAAAGGACGGCGAGGGAGCACAGGCAGAGCCCAGCGTCGACATCGACATGGTTGGTGATGACGAGATCGTCGTCATTGACGAACAGAAGGAAAAACCACCGGATGAAGTCGTAGCCGCAGAAAAGGGTGGCGACGAAGGTGAAGCTGCACGCAAAGCAATCATGGATGGTGCCATCGTCAAGTCTGTTTTATCAAGTGCGGCGAACGGTATGTATTTTATATTATATCCGTGGAACAAAGCTTATCAAGCTTTCTTTCAAGCATTGCCAAAGGTGGAACTCTTTGTGGAACTGGAAGCGCTCATTCGCAGTTATCCATGTCAGCCCCGTCTTCGTACCACTCTATTGGATCACGTTTATTCCCTTCTGCAAGAAGCGTTGCCCGATGATCCTCGTGCGATCCAGGTGCATGCTACCAGACAACTCCGTGAACTCACCCTCTCAAGAGAAGACGGTCAAGATATTGTCCGAGATGATCCTCGCTTCGTGGACGGTGAAAAGCTAATTGATGCTCTCCAATCTGCTAATGAGCGGCTTACGGCGGCCATCAAGGCTGCTTCGGGGACGTCCGCGAAGAATGACACCCACACCGCTCCTCGTTCCAAGATGTCAGAGATATATGCCGATTTTGTATCCGAGTGGTGTCGGAATCCAACACTCGAACCTAGCTTGGTGAGAGATCCCTGACCCGGTTCTCGTCCGTCTAGACAGTCACAACTACACCACAGAAACAATATTTGATAGGGTCTCTACAGGCCCTGGCGCAGGGCTCTGGAGCATCTCCAATCTTGCAAACTACGCACATCCGTTTGCTCTTACATGACAACACGTCGCCGAAGAGGACGTTGAAATTTGCCAGGAAATACTCAGCTACCTCCGTCTCTCCGTGCGTATGGCTTGCCCGGCTAGATGCAGAGAATGCGTGTAGCGATCATGGCAGCGTCCAGTCAGCTTGGGCATCCGCACGCACCGTAGTAGCTGCAAGCCAGGACGCCAATGGCGTTGAAAAGATCTGGCTGTGGGGAATTGACCACCAGTCAAGTAGCAGAGAGGATCAGAAAACAGTCTATAAGGTAAACTATTATTGTGTACACCGTTATATGGTTCCTACTACTGACGCGACGAAAGGATCTATTGAGCCAAAGTATGAAAAACTCGGCCACACGGACTATCCACGGGACCTTACTCCTTCGATATGTTTCTGAGGAAATATACTCTCAGGACGCCGACAGCGCCACGCGTTCCAAGCTGATACAGTATATGTCTAGCGCGTATTTGCCCACTGCGGTCACCTGGGAGCGCGTCTTCACGCTCGAACGGGCACGCGACGACCTTGCAGACAAGTCACTTCTCCGCATCGTGTACGAATACTGGCAAGCTGTGGACAGAATTTCCGCAGCATCAGCATGGGCCGGGTGGCTGATGGACCGTGGAGATGGCAGAGGGGCGACACAGGTTATCTCCAGTGCGATGGTACAGTTGGGCACCGAGGACAAAATCCGGCTGACCGAGGTGTGGAGTTCACGGCTAACAGGAAACCAGGAGAAGGACAAGGATAGCGGTACTTCCGAGGAAGAACACTTGCCGTTGGTGCTGGAGACAAGTTGAAACATGTCGCTACGTGTACCTTGATGAAATTCCAGCCATCACCCAATCCTGCACGAATGGGCCTCACTTTCTAATCCTTGTCAGAACTTAGTCTGAGTGGCCATTCGATATTCTGCGAATGATGCTCCAGTTTACACGTCAGGCAAGTGCCGTATGGAAGCTGGGTAATTATTCGCTACCTCGACGCGTCACGAGCTGAAATGCCAGTATAGGGATGAAGATGCAAATCAATGAAATACACAGGCTGTCTACTCGTCTGGCACTTCGATTTCGCCCGAGTTGATGCCATCAATGATGTCGTGAGGGGGCCGACCGTCGACCGTGCACCCGATGCTCTGTGCAGTTCCCAAGATCTCCTTCGCACCGCCTGCGAGGTCTTTTGACATCGACTTGGCCTTCATCGTCCGGGCAATGTCGAGGATTTCATCGAGCGAGATGTTTCCAGAGTGCTTGATGTTTTTCTCCTTTTTACGGTCACGGGGGGGCTCTGCAACGGTAGCTCAAGCACACGCAACAGAGAACAACAGAATAGTCTATACCCTTGAGAGCCCGGATGACAAGAGAGGATGCCGAGGGCACGACCGAGACGGCGGCTTGTCGGTTCTGGATCGTGAGTTGGACGGTGACGCGTAGACCCTTCCATGCGGATGTCGCCTTTGCAATATCTTCTCCGACCTTCTTGGGGGACTAGAGCAGATCTCAGCACACGCTCGTGAGAGCACGGCAGAGCAACACACCAAGCCAAGGGGACCGATCTTTGGGGCAAGGGCAGACGAAGCGCCAACTTCACCGCCTGTTGCCCGCAGGTAGATGATTTTGACTTCGGAGGGGTCCTGGATGACGATGAGCGTATGTAACGATGGGCTGGATGGATTGGATGTACTCACGAGTTTTGGGGCCATGTCTTGAGGACGGGCAAGTTTGGGATGTGCGTGGTGCGTGTGTGGGTGGCTGAGCTATTAAGGTTCAATGTCCGCCGTGGTGCTGTACAGGAGGATGCCGTCAAGCCGAGCTGTGTTTGCACATGTTTAGCTTGCCCCGACATCTTTGAGCTGATCGCGTGTTTTGGTAAGAGATCCACAAGCCAAGAAGGCGGTGAGTGCGATGGGTGTATGGACACCGCAGGCAGGGTCGCTCTACCCGCTGCATTCGAACACGCGGACATAGATAATCTTGCTTTGCTGATAGGTAATCACTTTCTGTCGTCCAGTGTATCGTCCGTGGTTGATGTCTAAGTGTTACATCGAAGCTGATATGCTTGAACGATTGATCGCGCATAATGACCGGTTACCCTTGCTGCCGTAGGTCCTCCCAATATTAACACTTTCCGAACGTCTTTGATCCTTTCATTCATCTAGTGAAAGCTTGACCCGATTTCATTCAAGATCCACACCTGGAATCACCGTGCTCGATTATCTTCGGCGCATAATCCGGTTTACCAAAGTAGAGGTGTGTCCCTTCTAGTGGAGCGTTTTCCTCCGTCTAAGCAGATCTCTTTCCCCCAAGAAATCATGCCTGTTACTCATCCTTCACTACGTCGACCAGATCTGCGCACGCATGCCGCTTTTTACGCTATCTTCCCTCACTTGCCACCGATTTATCATCGCTTCCATCACCGTCTGCAGCAAGGGTCTGTGCGATACATTCTGCACCAACAGCCTCTACGCACGTGTGGGCGGCATTCCCGTATCCGAATTAAACGTCCTCGAACGCGAGTTTCTTCGCATGATCGATTGGCGACTAACGGTTAGCACGTTTTCCTTGACTCAACTTTATCTGGACCCACCCCCTCTCCTATCCTATTTCCGCCGCGTCCCCCCTTCCACCACTTGTTCCGGTCTTGACGCATCTAATCTTTTTTTCCCCCTTTTTTCCTTTTATTCTTTGGCTGTTCGCCGTTCGACGTTTTTGTCAGTGCACGCGTGAAGTCCTTGAAGAATATTATGTCAATCTCGTCCGCACGGACAGCAGTGGGAGGTTTTTCATTCCGGGCTCGCTGGCCACGGCGGACGGCTCAGTCTCCTCCGGAAGCGATCAGGAGAGTATGTCATCGCGGTCGCCATCCCCAACGCAAGCCCGGTCAGCAATGGACTACCGTGCCCGGCTCACCGCAGGACTGCGCTCGCCATCCCACCACGAGCCGTCGACGATCCTCATCGACACGGCTACGCTCGCACCTCGGGTTCCACAAGCCCCCACTCTTGAACAAAACATGGCATTTGCAGACCTGCAGAGCTCTCTTGCGGAAGGGTCTGGCATCCCTCTTGTACCACGCTAGCATTTATATTTGATAGAGGAAGCAGCCCATCTTCACACTGGTCAGTGACTCTCTTCTCTGCGTCACACGTGCAATTTAAAACAGCTGTGTCGTATATGCACCAGAAAACAAACACAAGGACCCGGCTCAGTGAAACAAAGGAATGGCTGCGATTTACAGTATTTGCTATGCTAGTAACGTGTTATCAATGGAACGGGTTTCGTAGAGAAATGTTACAGTCCTATGATCTGGTCAAGAGTAGTGGGGAACAAGGAGTGTGGTTTCGGTTTTGTGAATTTTCAAGAGTCACGGACTCAGCGAAAAGGAAATATGATAGACGATGTCCTGTGCAAAAGCTGAGCACACATCAACACACAGAACAAGGCCAGCTTCGCACCATAAGTATGGCTACCTAACAATACACGAACGCGAGCGACAGCAAACAGCACAAACTGCCATGTCACATCCAGTGTCAAGAACCTGCGTCATGCACACGAGAAACCATACATGAGTTCCCCCAATCAAACGGATGCCCAGGGACACGAACAAGAAGGCGAGAGGAAATGTCTATGTGACTAACATTACATTCACCGCCTCAACGCGGAAAGCATCTTCGCCAGTGCGTTGATCTGGCCCTTCTGAACCTTCTTCGGTACACCGTCACTGCCTGTTTCGCCCACCTCGCGGACACCATCAAGATCGGTGGTGGAGGTAGCAGCATCGCGGAGTTGATGGACAGAATGCTTTGGGAGTGCACCCGGCCGCTCGCAAATTGTGTCGAGTTTGGGATCTTTGGGCTTACGGGTACGAGGCTTACGCTGGGGTGGTTGACCAAAGATGTCCCCGACTGGGTTCATGTGTTGTTGTCGGGGCAGCTGGTCCAGCTCCCACGGTACACCAGACATGACTGAGTAACAATACAGTCAATGTACACATCAGCAAAAGAGGGGCATGCACGACTTACTTTTGACATTCTTGGGAATAGCCTGCTGTTCCCCACTGTACCCATTGATTTTGCTGCTTCCATTCTGACCCGACGCCTTGGTGTGTGTCCTCCAGCTCTCGCTCGATACACTTGTTGCCATCGTGCTGATGCTCCGTACGCTAGAGTTACTGTACCGCGTGAATGCACTCGTAGATGTGCTTGCACTTGAAGTCGTCGACATTGAGCTGCGCCAGTTAAGCTTGTTGGCAGAACTGGAGAGCACATAGCTGGGAGAAGCGAAATCCGGACCTGCGCTACGAGTTGACGGAGGTGATGCTCCCCGAGGTCCCCTGCGCTCAACAGAGACACTGTTTCCAGAAGAAAATGATCCAGAACTCTGACCGTGCCCGATGGTACTCCACGAGTTTGGATTAAAGGGCTGATGCTGACGGCCACGTGTCCAGGTGACCGCTTCGTCCGCAGGTGACCGCTGTGGTGTGAGCGGAGTGCGAGTGTAAGGTGAACGTGGACCGTGTGCCTGGTAACTGGTACTGGATGGGGGCACATTGTGAGTGCTTGGCACAGCAGACAGGCCCATGATCAGATTTGTTACATTACTCGCTGTACCCGGAGCTGACTCCTCTACAGGAGACGAATGCCCCTTGCCTCCGAAAGAAAGCTTCCACTTCGAAGCCTTCTTCACGACGGCGGGGGTAGCAGGTGGGGAAACAGGTGAACCTGGCACATCCATGGCAGTAGGGTGGGACTCGACAAGGACAGTGGGCGTGTTGGAAGATGCGATGCTGGCTGCGCGGCTGATATCGATGACTGGTGACGACATAGGGCCGGGGAGTTGCCGTGAGGAAGAGCGGGACACCATACTTATCTGTCTTGCCAGGGTTTGCGAGGCAGAAGCAAGTACCTCCAACGTCTCATCCGCAGCGCCGTTGGTGAACTGCTTGCTCTTCCGTGCTCCGCGACGCCCCCTTTTTTTAGTAGAGCGACTCCGGCCATCGTCCAAGTCGTGTTCGGGATCCGGGCTCTGCTCAGGATCAACATCCAGCTCGTCAATAGTCTCAACCTCTTCAATAGCTTCGATATGGGAAGGTTTGAGGATCTCACTCTCCGTCTCCTCCACAACAGAAACATCGAAGTCGGGCACTGTCTCCAAACCTAACCCAGTCTTTTCAAATGCAGGACCAAATGAAGGAGCCCGCGATAAACTGCGGGAGTGGATGACTGGAGTTCGGCCGCCTGCGCGAGATGAAGGACGGCGTGAAGGTGGGCAGGACGACAAAGGATGGCCAAGCGTTATCGAAGATGTGGAGACGACACGCTTGTGGCCTGTGACGGGGCGACTGAACGGTGTCGACTCAGATAGCAGCGCGGGCAGATCCTTTATCCAAGCGCCAAATTCGCGTGCGGTGATAGGCGTCGTGTTCGTGGATTGAGAGAACGAAGTAGGAGGAGGGAGACGGAAAACGCGGGTAGCAAGAAATTCGGCCACGGGGGCCGTCATACCGGTGAAACGCTGCATAAAGAAGTCGGGACCGTATTGACGAAAGAGGTTGAAGGAAGAGCAGACTCCTTGAGCAGTATCCGTCCAAGGATTGTAGTGATACAACCTGAAACGAGAATGACTCAAGGATAACGGGATCGAGATATGAAATGACACACATGTTGATCAAAACGATGCCGAGAGACCAGACGTCGGCGGGAGCAGGCCGGTACGTGGGTGCACAGTTGTTTCTACACTCGAAGCTCATGTAGGGAGCGCTTCCACAGTCCATGTCAGAACATTCTGCTTCTGTGGTAGAAAGACCGAAATCTGTCAACTTGACAACGACACGACGTTCGCCATTGACGAGGCCGTCTGTGACGATGAAATTCTCCGGTTTGATGTCGCGGTGAAAAACGCCTTGTTCGTGACAAGAGGCAACAGCATCACACATCTGGGAAAACATGCGGGCAATGAGCCGCAGACGTGTGGGGCTGAGGAGCTGAGACGGATGGAGAGAAGCGAGAAGAGAAGGCGTCGGGGGAGTCCGCGAGGGCGACGATGTGACACCTTCGGACGCAATGGGTGTCGGGTCATAATGGTCACGTGCCTGCTCAAGGAAGTAAAACAGGTCTTCACCAGGAACGTACTCTAGGAGGAGTAGGAGGAAAGATGGTGTTTCAAACGTGCGACAGAGGGTGACTATGTTGGGATGGGGACGAAGGGACTGATGGATAGTAACCTGTGGAGCAGAAGATGAATCTCGGTGCATATATTGAGTTCCCACGGGGACTGACCTCGGTCATCTGGGCAGCGAGGGCGTCCTGATCGAGATTGGCCTTGCTGAGACACTTGAGGGCAAAATCACGACCATAAGTCACATAACTCTTTGAGCAAGTGAGTTCACCGAGATCAAGAGCACCACAATGGCCGTCCTCTGAGGGCTGTGCACGGGATAAGACCTCACGGACAAGATAGACGACGGCATACGAGCCCGTGCCGAGTTTGCGAACGACCTCGAATTCTTTGGCCAAACCAAAGTCGGTGCTGTCATGTGAGATGGGTGCGGGGGGAAGACAGATGTGGTGACCTTGTAAGAGAATACCTTCACCGATGACGTCTCCAGGGGCGAGAACGTCTTCGATGGCGGAGGAGCCCGAGTTGGAACGGCGGGCGGAGGAGGCTGCGGACCTCGGGGTACGGGGACGAAGAGAGGAAGAGCAAGGGAGGGGGAGAGGGAGAGAGGAGGGAAGGGGACTGGAGAGAGCGAGTGGGCTGGGGGGGGTGGGAGATAAGCAGGTGGGGAGGGGGAGGGGGGAAGGGAGGGGGGAAGCAGGAGAAGAAGGGGGGAGGGTTGCAGAGACAGAGAGGGGGGAATAATGATTTAGATGGGAGAGGGGAGAAAACTGGTGTTGCTGCTGCGGCGATTGCGGGTGGGGACGGGGGGTACGATCTTTCGTGAAGCGCTTGTTGAACAGACGAGAAGCCGGGGGGAGCTGTGGGGGGGAATCATTAGAACGATGTTCGGGTACGATATCTTTGCGGGCTAATTGGGGTTTGTAGGAGATGGGAAGGGGGATTGGCTGAGCGGAATACTGCAACATGAGCTGGTGAAGACGGGAGACAGAAAGGTATTGCTGGTAGGGACGGCGAGGGGCTCGGCGGGGGAGGGGATCAGACGAGACCGGCTGAGAGTCTGAGGAAGCCAGGGCCGAAAGACATGCAACGCATGCAGCAGAAAAGTCTATGGAAAGGTGAAGAAAAAATACCCGAGGACGTGCTCTGGAGATGGTCAGGGAGGCGGAGAGGGGGGAGGAGGAGGACGCACGAAAGCTGAGGAGATCGACTTCCAGACGTGGGGAGGAGAGCAACGCAGACCTGAGGGAGAAATCGCCCGCGCACGCATGACTAGTCTCTATACCGCCACTGTCACGCCGCGTTCTGAGTCACGTCACGCCTTCTCCTTTACGTCCCTGCTCCACATGGTCCTCCCCGTCCCACGCAGCGCCGCGCTCACCCCCGTTCCCAGCTGCCCCCCTCCGTTGCATCAAATACCGCGTTGCTTTCTCGCCACGGCTATCTTTGACCCGGCATGAGGCGGCCTATTAATCACTCAAACAGGCGTTCTCTATCCGGCTATCCGCATCTTGACCCTATATCGCACCATGTGCTCACTGACGGTTTGTATGTAACACCAATAAACGGTCGGCTGCGCTGTAAATACAGCTTCGGCTATGCACGCCTATTGTATGCAGCATGGTGGCCCTCCCCATCACAGTTGCTACCATCCCACGCGACACACTACCATCCAATCTGTTTTTATTTTATGCACCCTCGCACACCATGTTTCGGCACCGCCACTGCCTTGGTCTATTTAGTTGTCGCTGCTGCGTACCATCATCCGGACCGGATAGAGCTATTCCCGTCTCCGCTGGGAACACCTCAGCCACAGGCGAGTGTGCGCTACCACTCAACAGACTCGACCTCGCCTTGCGGTGGCAGAGTCATCTCACTATTCGCTCTCAGCTGTCACATTGAACTTTGTAGGTTCCAAAGTAGCCAATTCGCCGGAATGAATTGATTGACACGATGGTTCATCGGCCAGAGGCATGGTTCGTGGGTCGTGCTGAGACACCTTGATGTTTTTTCTCAGCACATGCAGTCGTTCGCTCCTGCCCGCAGCACTCCGTCGAGCCACCGACACTAAAAGAGGCCAAGTCAGTCCGCAGTTCATTTTGCCACACACGGAGCTGCCCCCCCAAATCATAATCATGCTTCGTATGACATCTTTAACCTTATCGCTGGGTGCCACTGTGCTAAACGCGTGTGGCGTCCCTTGTGGGACACACCCTGACGCGTTCTCTGGCGAATCATATGCCGTTATGAACACCTTGAGCTCGCAGCAAACCCTGACCCTGAGTATCTATGACATGACACGAATGACACCAACTTAGCACCACATCCTTTGCACTCCGGGTCGACAGCTTGAGTGGGAATGAACCGTGCGCCGTACGCAAGCCATCAAACCCACTCGCTGTTTTGGTCGGGTGAGCTATCCCATTTACTGTCCAATGGGGCAGTGTCAGTCATCAGGTGGGATAGCATTGCGGTGACGACTAGAACGGTACGTAAGAGCGGATGCATCATATGATCGTTTCATGTCCAGTTTTCCTTGACTTGCATGACAGTTTGCGCCGGGGTCGTCACTCTTTTGGGAGAGAAGGGGCTAAACTTTGCGGGAAAAAAACGCGAATACACAAGGGGTTTTCCCAGCCAAGCTCCACCGATACGTTTAAGACTTCAGGCTGTGGGTGGCATCAAATTTGGCCCACGCACATTAGACGTGATCTAGACGTCAGCGCATAGTATTCACCCGCAATGTATGGACTGCGTGTGGTACAGACCAGCTCCTATGCGGCATGCACTGTGGAGCATCGGGCACTCCCATGTCTGAAGACGACTCTGTAGGACAAGGTAGCACGATTACCACGAGCCCTGAGGAGCCAGCGATGAAAAACTCTTTCCGCCGAAAATCCGGACACGATGCTTCTACTATTCCCCTTTGCATTACTCTGTAACTCAGTGTGCACATGTGGAGAGATGAGCCCCGCGACAAGTGTGCTTTTCCGTACTGGGGCCTCGCCAGTCATCGCACGGTTTTTTAAAAGCTTTCTCCATGAGGAAAAGTATCTTTGCGCGGGGAACTTTACGTGCTAACCGCCGTTCGCTTCGATAACCATAATGGGAGCTCAGGGGGAGAATACAGGTGGTTGCATGTCACGGATGGGTATAGCAGCTGGATAACCCGTAGATCTACTAGACTATTGGGGAACCTGAGTCCGCGCCCCGTCGACGTCGGATGGCCTCGAGCCTGGGCGCGGACCAAGACAACTCCTTAGGGGTGTTATCCTGTCTATGATTTTTTATGAGGAACCGATAAGGCCCGATGTTGTTATCATTCCCCCCGTTCCACCGGAAGTATGTGAGGCCAAGTCAGGGGCTATCCCACCTGCCTTTGTTGGACTGACGATGATCACGGGCTGAGAATTCCCGAGATGCTGTAGACGCGAGCGCTTTTCAGTCCCAGCATTCACGCTGGCTCAGCACCGCTGGTCGTCATCCCAGATTTTCTCCGCGCTCGTAGCAGCTGACACGTGAACCGCCCTCGAGAATGGAGAAGATCTCGGACACCATCTCATCTGTGTTTCACATCGCTATCAAGGACAAGCGTCCCGTCGTCTGCCCGCCAGGCGACAGTTCCATCGTCTGGAGCGACACCTTTGGACTGGGATGGCGCTTCGGGATCTCCCACAATTCGAACGCGTGGTTTGCAAAGGTCTGCATATATCTTGACCATAATCACTCCCACACAGAACAAGATCGGGCCTCCGTGGTCGTCTCCCTGAGAGACACCGCAGACAAGGATGCGAAGTGGTTCAAGGAGAGGGTGACCACAATCACAAACTTTGGTCATGGTCAACCCGCTCTCCTCGGCTCATGGTCCCCATCCGATCTTGCTCTGCATCCCTACGTATCCCTTACTCTGACCACAAAGGCACGCCTGCCTCAACCCGTCCCACACCCGCTTTCTTCAACTTCGCTGGCATTACGCCAGTCTATGGAGGGCGGTGACTTTGTGGATACTAAATTCTACGTGTTCTCCGCTAAGCGTCCCGAAGCCACCGCTGGCAGGCCACGCGTCGTGTACGCCAATAACGATAGCATTGGATTGGTACTACCCAAGTCCACCCTGAGTACGGTCGATGCACCCCTTACATTGCACCTCGAGTTTTAAACCCCTATCACAGCGACTCGGAAGCAACTGGCTCCCACGTTTCTGGTCAACATGTCCAGTGACAACCATATCAGCGGGGATTCCGTGCTTCACGAATATGAATATGAGCAAGATAGTGACCTTGATGACGAAGAGGATGAACCCGGTGACTCGGATGACTCGGATGACAATGGGTTCCCAGGTCTTACTCCAGGTGGATTTCAAGCAGGGTCGTCCTCAAGGATGCAGGGTCCCAGTAAGTTCCGCTCTCTGCAAGTATTCCGATCTGAATGGACAGTGCCACTAGCAAGAACGCCGACACAGGGGGGCATCCATGGCATGAAAGAC
Organism: Pulveroboletus ravenelii; assembly: GCA_038090235.1. Lineage (NCBI taxonomy): Eukaryota > Fungi > Basidiomycota > Agaricomycetes > Boletales > Boletaceae > Pulveroboletus > Pulveroboletus ravenelii. The sequence continues at coordinate 69,658 of JBBPMH010000046.1, forward strand.
GAACTACCGGCAGAACCTCCTGCCTACTCTGTCAGTAGCTGTCGGATGATACTCGTTAAAGGTGTGGCGTACAGGACGTGAGTATGATTGGTATCCACCGAGTTCCTCAGGTTGAACTAGCGTGGTTCGTTTTAGGTGGCTTTCATACATCTACTTCCGCTACACGGGTCAGGTGTTTTTCTTGCCCCTGAAATCGGCTCAGGGCTCTCCCAGAAGGCGAACAGACGACCCCTATCAGTCCCCCCATTGCTCCCCAAAGTCAATGTATCGACTTGCAGTCCGTGTAAGCAATAATGGTTCTGGGGGTATATTCATGAATTAATATCGCACGTTCGGCAGCTCGAGGATGAGAGGATGCAAGAAATCGCCTTTCGTGCTATTAAAGAAAGGCTATCAAAGGATAACATCGTTGAGGAAGCATTCTCATGGTTCACAGCACAGTACGTTACCTGAAATTGCCCCATTCAGGTCGAAGTCCATGATCATGACCTTCCATCCCACAGGTATCCGATCATCAGCGAGTATTTAGTTGACAGAGTGTCCGAGCTTCGGAAATCACCTGAAGTTTCGTCTGGGATCAAGCTTCAGCTAAAAGCAGTATCGCTTGGAGAGAAGCCCTGGGCACATGGTGTTCTTATCGCAATCATGGAGAGGTTAAACCCGTCTGAACTCCCAGCTTAATTCTATCCTGTCCTGCTCATGCTCCGGCCTTTTCATAACTGCAAGCTGTCGTCTGTACTCTCAATACCTGTATTATCTTGGTCCCATGCTAGCCCATACTTTTCCTGGAAGCCCCCAGATCCCACCTCGCCTGATTACTTCATCCATACCACGTGTATCAATCCCAGCTGAGGCTTCCACCCCAACGCCGCAGTCGGAGTTGGTGCCTCCACCTTTATGGCTAAACTCGCCGAAAGAAGCGCGAAGTTCGACCATACCCGTACCTGCTGCGGGGGGCTGTGCAGGGCTCGAGAAGACGATCATTGGTGGGGGACGTGACGGGACAGGGGAACTCGCTAACTCCATACCCATCCCAATGGAGATGTCCATTCCTGAATTCATACTCATACTCAGCCCAGGGATCTCCATGTCCATGTCCATATCAGTGGATCCAAAAAGACTTCTAGAGTTGGAACCACCGGAGATTGAGGTTGGTCCGACGCCTAGCCCCTCAAGTCCAAAGTGAGATGCATTGGAACCCATTAGGGGCGGTAACAGTGTTGAAGGAAGATATACCGAGACGGGGATCGAATGTGGTATAACCGTTCCAGTAAGAACGGAAGCAAGCAATTCCTGCGACACTGGTTCTTCCATTTCGGTGCCCGATGGAGGGTGTACCGATGTCGGACCCTTTTGCGCAAAAGTGGTGCTGTCTGGTTGCCAATGAAGCATTCCTAGCAGCTCATTCAACCAGCATTGCTCCCTCACGATCTGGGAACCAGCATATGTTGAAGAATCGGATCACACTCAGCGAAGCCATGATGTACCACGTACGTCCAGAATGTGCGACACCTCACTGGCCGCTTTCACGGGGACTTCTTGCAACAAAAATCCCGGCTCCTGGGGGACCGCAAGCCGCAGGCTAAGTGGCGGATGAGCTTGACTTGGTGAGTCCTGATAAAGTCACCAGTTTGAGAACTGATCCCCACGCAAGTTCTGCCACCTACGTATGTAGCTCTGTAGTACTCTGCGGGCGAGCCGTTGTTTAACTTTGCGACGCGATGTCAGCAATTCACCAATAAAAGTCAGACAAGAGAGGAGAAAGCTGTCTGGCGACAATAAACGTAGAAAGGTAGGTCGGCTGTCATGGAATGCCGATTGGCAGACGTCAGAGGTCACCGATTGAACGAAAGCAAGAAATCGATCTCGCGGACGCCGTGCAGGATATTTTGGTTTGAACCGCGCTTACCAGAAGATCTACCCAACTCCCAGTATCAGCCGATTGAGTGTGCGACGGAGCCATTATGAAGCCGTTGAATGCAAGATTGCCCATGTTCGTTCCCGTTACCATGGATCCAAAAGCACCCAAGTTGCCTAAACCTGCGCCTGTAGAAGAACTTGCCGGGGCACTCATGTTCATCAGGTCGTCTGCCGACATGTCCATTGACAGAATAGCCTGTATTGCGCGCAGCCGACTCTGCGAAACTACTATACCACAGCTATCCGGCTGACGCCTCGATCTGGATGGGCGGTTGAATTCAAGGACCCAAGAATGTGATAGCACCTGGGGAAAAACATGGTCGTTTGGAAATTTTAAGTGAGGGGCTCCCCCAACAACTCCAGGCGAAGGGACGAGTTTTAGACGTGCAATCGTGGCACCGTCGTATTTTTCCGAAAGCGTGGCGGTTAAATGCGTGACAGGAACGTCGATGGAGGGGTCAAAGTTGTTTGTTTTGGGCTGCGGGGCGGGTGAGGACCGAAGGAGGCGAAGGTATGACAAAGGAGAAAGCCACAGAAGGAAGGACAAGGTTGGGGAATCAAGATACGGCAAGGGCAAAGGATTTCGGGCGAGCATTTTGTCGAGGGGCTGATACTTTTGCCTACCCTCCAACCGGCGTCAATAAATACTAGTATTGAACAAGTGGCGTACCCAGTAGACTTTTGGGCACCAAGAAAATGCTGAGCGGCGCTGACGGGTTCCATAAACCACCGGATTCCGCGCTCACCCTCAGCAACTGCCAGCGAATCTAGCATCATGAGGTAGTGTAGATGATCCTGTACAGCAAGACCAAGGTAAGCAGCTTCAACGGCTGGGTCCTCTGACTGTGTATTGTGAGCTGCAGCGAGCGATGCCCGATTTGCTGCATCAGCCCATCTGGTTATGTCCCTGGCGAGAAAGACATCCAAGTCTAGTGCAGCTGGGCCATTAGCATTATTATTACCGACAGCGAAGGACGTCTTGACCACTACTCCGCCATCGATGTCAACATCGAGGACTAAGATTTTACCCGCCATCATTATGGTAGTAGCAGCGGACGTCCCAGAGCTGTCAATAAATGCCTCCATGCCCACTGCGCGGCCCCATTCCTCGAGCCTAGTGGGGGAAGGGGGTGCAGTATCAGGGAAGACCATGACGCACCGCTCTGCAATAAGAGAAGTGACAGCAGCGCGTGAGAGTGAGATGGACGTGGACATTGTAGTATGTTGCTTCATGAGACTGACGAGTTTGGAGGTCTGGTCGGAGGATGGAACGGCGCTGAGCTGAGACAGTGCATAACTGAGTTGAGTGGTCGTGTTGAGTATGACATTGAGCCGCTTCAGCGTCGCCGAATACGAGGTGCCGAATGGATGAGGTGCACGAAATTCACCCGACGTTGGTGGGATGGCAATCGCATCGTGCACCGCAGTGAGCAATGATGGCGGCTGTGGTTTCATGAGAGCTTTATGATTCAGTTGTCGATTGAAGTTGAGGTCACCCCTCGGTGAGTTAGCAAAAGAAGCGGCCATGGCTTTACTCCTGAACCAACATCATCATCATTACATGAAACGACTATTGGTCTGTTAAAATTCGTTTATGCTGACATACAGTCAGAAAGCAGCGCCAACTAAAGGTCAGGCAGCTCCCTTTCTTCCTTTGAGCTGAATGAAGGTCCATGACATAGACACATTGCCGTTATTATGTGTTTTCTCCATCAAGTCCAGCTTGATGTCCTGAAATCAAGAAAGCGTTTCTCGAAATGATGCTGAAGTTCAGTAGCACGCCCTATGTGGAGCCTGTGCTGTCGGCCCTGCTTCTACGACAGGCTTGCAGCTCAATGTGCGCTCAATCTTGTACATGTTGGTCGAATCTATCCCATGTGTACCGACGACACCTGTTGTACGATTTCTTTTGTCGACGTCTGTAATATCGTGGGCCGATGTGAGGACACGAGCGATGCAGACCAACTTCGTCGCATTACTTGGCAACATTCTTTGCCTTGATATCTCATGCACCATCTCCTCGACGCAACCGATTGAACTTGAGTAGCATCTCCCGAAGATACTCAGCATGCTTAATCCGCAAGTCAGCCTCCTGAATCTTGCCTCTACCGCCCCAGATTCGTTTTTCCGCAGCAGGGCCATACACAGAAGTGTACTCGCCCAACGTCTCGTCTTCGGTCGGTACCACCAAACAGCCCACACCGATGACGCAAAAATTAGATATTCGCACCGTATGATGTACCCGCGCGCGGGTGGAAATGGTGTTGTTGTTCCCTATGGAAGGTGACTCGACGCCTGAAAGGAACATTGGTAAACTCGTCGGCGACGTTGTCGGGTGATACAGGACGTACGACAGCCAATTTCAAACAGGTTATTGTCTCCAATGCGCATCACCTCTTTGCGACGGTTGACAATGATAGCGGCTTCTTCGATAATGCAGCCCGAACCGATCACGATAGGCCCTCCAAGAGCAAAGATGGTAGCCTTGGGGTGAATGACAGAGCCTGGCCCGATGGTGATATCGCCTTTGAGATCGACATCCTGACAGACGACCGCTTTTGAGTGGATCGTAAACTTGTCTCGTCTAAGACGACAAAGGTTAGTCTGGCTGGCGGCATACGACTTTGTTTGCTCACATGGGTGGCATGAACGAAGTTCAGTAGTGTCATACTATACGCCGGCTCGATCGAGATCTCATCTGAATTGGCGCACATGCCCCGAAGACCTTATCTTCGTATTCATAAAGGATCTGGTCATTATAGTACAAAGGATGATGAGCTTACTGAGTGGAACATCCGATATGTCCATCTTACTTGGTCATGGCAGCCCAAGTCGAGACTAACCTACTTAGCTTACTACTAGTCGTCTCTATGAATCGAGTTGTACAGGCCTACCCAATATAATGTATACAAGCAGCATTTCCATACTAAATCAATCATATCTACTGGATATAAGATCAATAAGTAAACTGGTATCAACTTATCAGGTCGGCTTCTCAAAATGTGCATGCTCCCCCCAATGCTCCCAAACCTGGTCTCCAATATGTCTCAACGCACGTAAGGTCTCTTTCCCAACCGACCACAGCCCTTCCTGTTGGATAGTTTCGAACGGATCAGACATCGTCCATGCTCGCGAAGAAGAGAGAGTGCCGCTGAAACACGAACTCTCTTGCATCGGTGTTAACTCAGGGTATAGAGGATCATAGTATGTTGTATAAAAGAGGCAATGAGCCTCCGCATGAGCATATCTGAAGAAAGAGGTCAGATCAGGGTGCAGGTGGGGGGACATTACTACCTCCACATCACCAAGAAGAAGAATAGCTGGAGAATGATACCGCAGTATATCATGGTAGTGTTCCAGGACTTCTTGGTGGTCGGCTGTGTAAAGCGTGAATGCCAGAAGAACGCGGATCCTAACGTGCGTACCAGAAGCCTATGAGTCCAAGCAGAGAATCTGCTATTGCGATGCAGATCGTGATGTTTAGTTGTCTCTAGAAGGAGGTTGTGGGCAAGCTGGTTCCGGGCAAGCCGCGCCGCCTTGGAAACTTCTTCCAGCTGCTCAAGATGACTGGAATTGAGTTCGAGATCTTCCGACCTAGGGATCGATCAAGTGGTTCATTTGCGGTCTCCTAGCTAGGATGAAAGACAACCAACCTATCAGTATCGTTCAAGCTTTCAGCCAGATCCCTAAGGGTCTTCCTCATATGGGCTAGTGCCTCAGCATGTCCAAGCTGGATATCATCCGAAATAACAGAGACATCCACTTCAAACGACCCATTCGCTCCACCTTCCGATGCGTCAGGTATCTTCGTGGCATCATCAACTTGCCTCCCCATAGCGTCAACAATTCGCACCAAACTACGGCGAGGGGTGGGTGGCGATGTGGTCGTCTTCCTCTCTGCATCCGCCTGGCCATTCGTGAGATCTATCAGTGGTTCTACAGTCCTCTCTTCGTCAATTCTTTCTCGACCATAAGCATCCACCAGCCGCACAGCTGGGGATCTTCGAAGCGACCGCGGAGATGGTCCGTTCTCTCGAGAAGTCGGAGTTGTGGGCCGTTCTGGGGTGGCGGGTCGTAATGCAGTCGATATCGACGCTTCCCGAAGGTCTTCATTTACAGCCACCTCCATGCTGTTGTCAGTCCCGCGTTCTGCGGTCGATTTTGTTGATGACAACTCAGGATTTGCCAGCCTTATGGCGGACATTGGCGAATTGGAATGTCCTTCCGTTGCAGATGTCTCCGACTCGGCTACGTCGAAACGGACCTTTAACAAACCTTTCCTCTTGCCAAGTGACCCGTACTGAGATTGATCCACGCCGCTACTTAGGAGCACAGATTGGCCAGGAGTTGCCACCCATGCACCCGGAGGCACAGGTGTGCGCGATGGGAGGGACCTGGCCCGTGACAATGTTCCCACTGGGGTGAGAAGTCCATTTTCATCTAGGTGATCGGTCTCAGCTTCGGCGTTTGCTTGTGGGTAGGAACTAGCGCGGGGCAACGGGGTAGAGGTGAATGCTGGAGGTGTCGACTCCAAAGGAAAAGAAGCGGTAAGGGAAGACGATCGGTGGCCTGACTTAGGTGGCAGTGGAGTCGCGGCCCAAGCACCGGGCGGTTTCGGTGTCTTGGTCAATGTAAAATTTAAGCCGGGATTGACACCTCGGTCCTTGATGGGTGTACCGTCAAGTGTGTCATCATCTGAGGATGATGGCGGTCCGGGGAGATCCGGAAGGTCGTGTGGGGGCGACGGCGTTCGAAAGGCTAAGATAGAACTACCGAACGATATTTGGCGTGGAGGAGTAAGAAGAGCAAAAGAAGAGGACATTTCGGAAGCAGGCCCTCCGGTACTGATAGTGGGAGGAGTGCCAGGAGGAGTTGCACTGACATACAGCTCTTCTGGTGAGGAATTTAGAGTTTGGGAACATGGCAAATCATTCCCTTTCTGAAGGGACACTCCGTTGGGGATAGAGACTAGCGATCCCAAACGAGGGGAGCACTGTGAAGAAGGTGATGTTAAGACTTCCGTCTCAGTGTCCGTCTCAATCTCCTTTGGGAGGGAATTTGGAGGATGGGTCTTCGGTGTGGTGGACCGAGGAGAAAGCCCGGTAATAGACTCTTTGTCACTGGCTAACGGAGTGTTAGAACCGATCATGATGAACTTGGATATCGGCACACCTGGTACCTCGTCTTCCTGACTCCGTAAATTCCCGACCGCCGAAGGTTCTCCGCGGCTATACGGCTCAACAACTTCAGTGGGTCCATTCTGATAATCCCGTTGAAAGGAGGATTCATCACCCACAACGTGCGTGAGGCTCATATCGCTGATCGCATAACCAACACTCGAAAGGTTTTTTATCCTGGCGCGTACAGGTATCTGGCTGGAAACGATGGCTTCCGATGACCTGCCTGATAGCCGAGAATAAGGAGTGGAGGAATCAGTACTTCTACGATGATCCGCAGGATCACCGAATTCAAACGCAGGGAGAGGACTACGGGCGGAATTCCAGCCAAACTGTGAGGTGGTACCTGGCGTGGGGTTGGGACCATTCAGTAGCGCAGGCTGAGGAGTGATAGCAGCATTGTGGTCGAAGCCCGAGTGCGAGCGACTGCCCGACTTGTGTAACAAAACAGGTGGCGTAGTAGAAGAGGAGTCCGCCCTTGGCGATACAGATCGTAAGTTCGTTGACACCTGAGAGACGTCTCGGTGTTCACCAGAGTCTCCCAAACGAGTTAGACCCGAGGCAGCCCCAGGGGAATTGTTATCCTTGTTCCGATTTTTAAGGTGAGAACCTGATGGAGATTTGGAGATCGACCAATGAGGATGAGGAGAACCCCAATTGCGTTCTCGCTCGTGTGATATTACTGTTTTCTCTTCTTGTTCCCGCTCTTTCAATGAATCGCGGCTGCTGGCCAAAGAGGACGGGGAATCCGAACGGAGAGATGTACGGGAGGACCTTCGCTGCAGAGACGCGTGGGTTGGTGCAAGGTGAGCCGTAGCGGAAGGTGATTGAGGCGGGTGTGAGTGCGAGTGTGAAAATGATTGATTTGAGGCGGTACTCAAGCTCGAAGATGGCCGGGATGGTGGATGTCGTTTGTTCCACTCTCGTTCCCGTTCATTGTTTCTTTCTCGCTCAAGTTCCAAAATTCGATCTCGATCTGGAAATTTTCAGGGTACAAGAAAAACGAACTAGGAAAATACCCACAATCTCCTTGAGAACCAATTGAACTAGGTCTGGAACCGTGACTACCATCCGAACTGCGGAGAGATGCGAGGCTACTTCGTCTCTTCAGGTGCCTGTGCGCTAGCCCGGGGGTATTAATCCCTGACGTAACAGATTCATGAGAGAATGATTTTGTATGCGATGGCGAGCGGAACTCTTGGGAAAGACGATGGTGGAGTTCTTGTGAGTGTCTGCGATGTACCTCCGGAGTACTAGACTGTGACGGAAGTCTCGTGCGATTCCACTCCCGTTCGCGCTGATGGTTGCGCTCCTCTTCCTGGGAATGAAGTGCCCTCTCTTTGATTAATGACATGAGTGCACAATATCATGTACACGATCAGTTGCCTACCAGTCCTCCCGTTCACAAAAGAACTTGTCGTTGAAGCTGTCGGTCGATTCAAGACATCAACGGAAAGGCACGTTCAATTTACGATCAAGGGCTTACGATCGGACTCCTGGCTTGTGTGTCTGGGCCCTGGCTTTAAACCATCCTTACTTCCTCTGAGCGGATCGGACGGACGCGGATCGGACGGCATCGCAATAGATTTCGCCACATTCGGAGCCGAGGCTGCGTTATAGAAAGAACCTGAAGGCCGAGAAGCGTTCAAGTTGGAGTAATCATACCTTCGCTCTCGGAATTCAGAACATCACCCATTGCTCGTCGCATTTCCGAATCTTGTTCGAGGAGATCTACCTACAGGTCAGTCAAACGAACCGCATTCTAACCCGAGACATACTGGACCGAAATCCCAGCTGGGATGATAATTGGAACGATAGGTGTGAAGTACTAACTGACGGAACAGTGTGGGCCGAGTTAAGTTGGGAAGATGCGGTCGACGCTCGAGGATGTTGGAAATTAGAGGCGGTTGCAGATGCCAGAGATGTGTCTGATCGCTTAAACACTAAATACACATAAAGAAAGAATATCCGACAACGTACGGTCGTATAAGGCTTCCGGAAGGTTCTGGTCCATAAGTTGTGATTGGGAAGACACAAGTCGCGCACGAAGGGTATCAAAAGTGGTCGCTGTCGACAGCCGAAACGAAGGGTCAGACCGCCTGTTAGATTCTAGTGCCCGAAGTTCCGAGAGATGCCAGTATTATATGAGAAAACCACGTACTTGGCTTTTCGGCCTCCTCATCGCTCAGGCTTCGACGTGCGACTCGACGTTGGCCTCTATCCCTACCGACAACTGGGGTGATTTCCATTGAGCTACTATCAAAGCTGTTTCTACGGAGACGACCCTTTTGTGGAGTGTCCCCCGGCTCCCTGAGTGCACGAGAGAATATATCTTTCAAGGACTCGCGAGCGACACTGGAGGTACTGGAACCAAAACGTGAAGGCCCAGCGACCGAATCTCCCTCAGATGAGGGCGCAGGAGGAGGAGCTGGTGTCGTGTCCCTCGGAGACCGTGGTTCGCGGGCAAGGAGGGCGCGCAGACGAGCTGCCGGAGTTTCTGCGGGAAGGGGAGTAGCATTGGTGGGAGCGAGAAATGAGCTTGGAGTCGGGTCAGGATTGAGGGATGCGATGGGCTTGGGGTGCATACGAGGAGTAGGGAATTCGTCCTCCTCATCGTGTATGGCCGAGAAGAGCGAACGTGTCGAAGGAGGAGCGAGCTGGGGAGTTGTCTCCGAGCCATCGTCTGGCATGCGAGGGCTTGGACTGCGCCTGAACAGTCTAAGACGGGGCCTGAGTAGCGTGGCTGATGATGAAGGCACATCCATGATATCGAGATCAGCGTTGCGAACTGCCACGACGTGCGCGTCGTTCGCCTCGAGGTCGAGTTGAATTCTGCACGTTTTGTTTATTTAATCCAGACACACTCTACACCACCAAGCCTCATTACTGCCACTACTTCCCACCCATAACAATGGCCCTTCCGACTTGATCCTCAAACACCAGTAATTTGCTTGTGTCGTGTAGACCATGAACGACATCCACAAGATTCATTCCTTTTCCATGCAGTTTCTCACCGGCTCAGGGCCCACTTCTCCCGTATTCTACGCTCAGCTCGACTCGTCCGTGCGTGGAGGATAAAGCATTCCCTTCCTACACAGTCCGGTCAGATTCTTGTCGTCTGTGCCTTGTGGTAACTAACCACCTCAGACTGCTGTCCTTGACGGAGAGAATTTTGCTCAGACGTCATCTTTGCAAGATCTTGTAACCCTCTCCTTTCTCTTGCCCATCGTGCCAAGTAACAAAGCCAATCCAAATGTATCATCGCACTCCTCGCTCACAACTTATATGAGTTTGAGTAAGTCGTTTCACCGAGAAACATTTCACCCTTCCCGTGCATGAGGTCATAGGACACTTGTAGAATCAGACAACTTATGGTGGAGGCGGTATAGTACTTTGTAAGGTGAATGTTGTTTCACCCCCGACCTCCTATGTGCCATGTCGCAAGCACTATTTTGCGACCTCAACGTATTCTGCAAGAGAAGAAGCAAGCTCCTCAGGCCAATCGCGGTGATCAAATGCCACCGGTCCGTCGGACTATGCCGTAAATGAGCAACCTTGCACCGTATGTTATATGTACGGTGATCTTGAGCTTCGAGTATAAAAGCCCCTCCAGTTATACGCTTCGTCCAAAGTACACGAAAATCGGCCTAGTATCTTCACTACATTCTCCTTCGATGAGTGGTTAGTGTTACAGTAAACATTACAGCAAATGTTGTGAGCTCTGACAAATAATCATTCAGGCATAGCACAAAACAGCGTATTCCTGAAAAATACACCAATGAAACGGATATTCGTCGTGGTGGTGAATCGGAATTTTACCTTCACTTTCTTCTCGGTGCTGTCATAGGGGATGAAACAACCGTCTCCGTATATTTCACAAGCTTTGCCCGGGTGCACAGCGCCGTGGTGGGGAGCCTGGGCAATGTAGATAGGGGCGCCCTCTGGCTCCCTTCCACCTTCAACGGGCTGGGCACGGAGGGCTTGGAGATTCAGCTGGCCAGAGCAAGGTACCCACCTGACAGCATGCGAGTTGCCGACAAGGATTTCGTATTCGTCCAGCTGCAAGCCGGGTTCGGTGACATAAATCAGGGATATATTTGGATCACCTACGTGGATTTCGTTTTTCTTAAACCCGATCACTGCTCCTTTCTCGAAAACACTAGAGGCTTTGCCGACCACTGGTCAAGACACACATTAGGGAATGTTTCCAAATTGTCAGGCTCAAGCTCACAGATTCCGCCCTGGTAACCACGCGGAGCATCAGTAGCTGATATAACAATAGGGGTGGCAGGCGCGAACCTCATGGTAAGCACGGCAGATGTAAAGGGGTTTTCCGCGTTCTTCCCCGCCTTGAATGGCATCGCGAGGAATGGACCTTCCTTTATTCCAGATCCAGGCAATTGGTGCGTTGTACTGTCCAGTCTTCCACTGCTGGGTACGAGTCCGCGAATCTTGGACCCAATTATGTTCCGACCAAGCGTAGGCTTGTTTCTGTGAAACGACGCTTCCAATGACAAGCTAGAGAAGGTGGACTAAATGTCATTCCTACCTCCTCCTCCTTGTTTTGGTGATGCTTGTAGGCATAATAGCCAGCACCAGCCGCTACGACCCCTGCAAGGATACCTCCGCCAACCTATCAAAGATCTAATCACTGATCGACAAAGCAGATCTTGAAAATACCTCGAGTTTTTTCTTACTCTCCTCGTCGAAATCATACCAATGCTTCTCCTTCTCTTGCACGATTTGCTCTGTACTGGCCTGGTATGACGGCTTCTCGACTTCTTGTCGTTCCTCTCCAAAGTAACCAGTAGGAGCTTGGCAAGGTTTGGAGCCTCCAGTCCACTCCTCTCGGTGTTCTCCCTCGAGGCGTCCCCAGAGGGCGGGAGTCAGTGGAGGTGTCCAATCACTCTGTCTCTTGTGAAGGAGAGTAAACCTTTTGGGACTTTCAGAGTGACTTACCTGGGAGCGGTGGGGTTGGACGATCTGGTACTCAATCCCTAGATCCTGGGGATCAGAACAAGCTAGGTGAACGACAGGAATGTCTACCCCCGAATACTACAACGTCGCCATAGTTGTATTGTTCACCCGGTTGCCACTGTGGAGCCATTTTGCGACGATGGATACGGGAGTGGGTGGTTCAGAGATATGGTCCAGAAAATAGTCTGGATCGATTTATGTACGTACGAATGATGGCGGTGTGGATTGTGCCAAGAGTCCATGCGACACAATCGATACGAGTGCCCCTCCCGCAGACCACGATCTGCCTGGATCGGGAGAGATTATCTGATATCGATGGCCATCTGATCCAACGAGGCTCGGAGGCTGCAGGAACAGCGACGGACATATTATCTGCTCGGCTGCAGACTTGGTGTGGAGTGGAATGACAGGTTGGCCTTAGACCAGAGTGAGCTTTACCGCAACGCGGACATGATGATTTATCGTGCGCGAGACACGGCCACCACAAAATTTTGTCAGCTTCGGTTCCACTAAACTACGATGAGTAGTACAACTGAAGTGGTCTTCCGTATCGCGCCAACGGTGCAGAAGTATGACTGGGGGAAGATTGGAGGCCGGTCCAAAGTCGCCCAACTTGCCACAGGGGCGGGTATTGGGTTCGTACTCGACAACTCAGCTCCCTATGCAGAGGTAAATTATTGGTGGTCGCTGCATGCCAGTGACTAATGTCTTTCTCCAGCTGTGGATGGGCACGCACGTAAAATCGCCTTCAGGAGTAGTCGGTTCGAGTTTGAGTCTCCCAGACGTCTTGGCTGCGAACCCACACCTCACTGGAAGCGAGGTTTCCAACAAATTCCCTACCTCACAGGGAAACCTTCCCTTCCTCTTCAAGGTCCTCTCGATCGACAAGGCCCTAAGTATTCAAACACACCCCGATAAGAAGACTGCGGAGCATTTGCATGCGAGGCAGCCAACCGTTTATACAGGTGGGGTGCTTACTCTTGAGAATGCCCCGATCTCATTCGACTCAAGATGACAACCACAAGCCTGAAATGGCAATTGCGTTGACGAATTTCAGAGGCCTGTGTGGATTCTTACCGATTCCAGACATCAAACAATACCTCGGAAATGTGCCAGAGCTTCGTGCACTGGTTTCAGAACGGATCGCGGATCGTTTTCTTTCAGCAGAGGGACCAGAGGAACGAGAGCGACTGCAAAACCTCTTTTCAGCCCTCATGCAAGCCGATCCGAACGAGGTCAAAGTCCAGCTTTCGCGTTTAGTGGCTCGTTACAATGCAGAGAATGAACGAAGTGACGTCAAGGACCTCGTCCTGACTCTGAACGAACAATATCCAGGAGATGTTGGAGTGTTCTGCCCCTTCATGCTGAACTACGTCAAGCTGGAGGCTGGGCAAGCGATCTTCCTCAGTGCAGGAGAACCACACGCCTATATTTCTGGAGGTAGGGTTTTGTTGTGAAAGCTTGCTGGTGTTAGCGTTCACCATGGCATCAGATATTATGGAGTGCATGGCCAACTCAGACAACGTCATCCGAGCAGGTCTCACTCCGAAGCCGAAGGACATACCTAATCTTCTCGCTGGTCTGACCTACAAAGCTGCTCCTTGGTCTGACCATATGGTCCGACCATCCACAAGTCCGGGTTCTGCCACCGCGACTTACAATCCCCCTGTCCAAGATTTCACAGTCCATGCGTTAAACCTAGTGCAGGGAGGTTCGGAGTCCCAAAGTGCAATCAATGGCCCATCGATCATCATCGCTACTGAGGGGACCGGCCTCATCAAATGGGACAAGGACAGTAAGTCTCTGGCGCTAAAACCGGGAAGTGTTATTTTTGTAGGGGCCAACGTGCCTGTTTCTTTCAGCACTCTCGAAAACTTGACGGTTTTTAGAGCCTATGTCGACTGAGTAGACTATACAGGGACCTGCAGAAAGATTCAGATGTTTTCGTTGTTAGAATGTTACGTAGTAAGTTTTGTGAAAAGATCCATAAAGAGGCAACGTTCACGCCTAGAATGAAAGGACCGCCGTAGATATCGCGAATAAATGCGAGCC